>JAHLSL010013815.1:946360-981579 GCA_025920805.1 Petroica traversi | reverse complement strand
GGGCTTCGGGGGGCGGGGCTACAAAGGGGCGTGTTTTGTGGCGCCCTGCCCTATGATGTGTGGTGTTTGTGGGGCGTGGCCATGAAGCACCGCCCACTGGGCGGGGCCGAGGGCGTGGTCTAGGCTCCTGTTACCTCTGCAGGACGGGGCGGGGCCTGATAGGGGCGTGGCATTAGGGGCGTGGCCTCGGTTACCATTAGCGCTGTCTGCAAGGGGGCGTGGCCTGTATGGGGGCGTGGCCACGGGTCCTATTACCGCTGTAGGAAGGGGGCGTGGCACTGTTGGGGGCGTGGTCAGGGGCGTGGCCTCGGCTCCGGTAGCCGCGACCGAGTCCGGGCTCGCCCGCGGATCCCCCGGGACCCCGCAGCCCTCGGAGCCCCTCGGGTCCGGCAGAACCCCGCGGATCCCTGCAGCCCCTGGCTCTCGCAGAGCCCCGCGGATCCCTCGGTGTGCTGGAAGCCTCTTGTGCCGGTCGGGTCTATGGATCCCTCTGGGCAATGGATCACTTGGATGCCCGTGGATGCCTCGAGTCCGTGGGTCGCCCGGAGCGCCGCGGGTCCCGTGGAGCCCCTTGGCTCCATTGGATCCGTGGATCCATCGCGCCCATGGATCCTCTGGAGCGCCGTGGAGCCCTCGAGTCCGTGGGTCCCTCAGAACGCCGTGGGTCCCTCGGAGCTCCTCGGCTCCATCGGGTCCGTGGATCCCTCGCGCTCTTGGATCCCTCGGAGCCCCGTGGTTCCTTCAGAGCCCCTTGGCTCCGTGAATCCCTTCGGTCCGTGGATCCCTTGGAACCCCGTGGATCCCTCGGGTCCCTTGGTCGTTCAGAGACCTTTGGATCCCTTGGGTCCATTGATCCGTCAGAGCTTCCTGGGTTCGCTGGGTCCGTGGATCCCTCGTGTCCACGGAGCCCTCGGAGCCCTGTGGATCCCTCGGGTCCATGCGCCCCTGGGATCCCCGTGGGTTCCTAGGAGCCCCTTGGGTCCCTCGGATCCGTGGATCCCTCGTGCCCATGGATCCCTCGGAGCGCCGTGGTTCTCTCAGGTCCGTGGGTCCCTCGGATCCCCGTGGATTTCCCAGGTCCGTGGATCTCTCGGAGCCCCGTGGCCCTCGCAGCGCAGGCTGTGACGTGGGAGGCTCCGCTCGCCAGTGGCTTTTGGGTTCGGAGCGGGAGTAAGCCTCATCCTCATCCTCCTCCTCCATCCCTCTGCCGGGCAGTGGGAGCTGGCAGGGAGACACGCCCGGCGTGGGGCAGCCCCCGTGGCCATCGTCATCAGCGACCCAGCACCAGTAGAGTTAATAAAAAACCATAAACACTGCACATGCAAAAATACATGAGTTTATACTTATATTTTAACTGATGGACAGCGGGGTTTTTTTCCCCGTGTGTTTTCACAGCACGTTGGTTTTCCTTCTGTCCTGACTGAGGTTTCTAGCAGGAGGTCAGCCCAGATCCCAAATCCTGTTTGTCCGGCACGTGGTGCTGCAGAATCCACAGCAGAATCCAAAAGAAAAACAATTACATTTTAGGCTGGATTGATCAGGGCTTCTGGGGGGTTCTGCAGTCAAATAACAAAATAAAAATAACCTGGAGTTGGGGGAAACTGCATCCCTGTTATAGTTACTGTAGTTACACAGTTATCCCTGGGTTGTAGTTACACAGTTGTCCCAGTGTAGTTATTGGTGAACAAATAGACATTTTTTCCCTTTGCCTCTTGGCTGGAGGGGGTGATTTGCATAATCCCCCTGATTTTATTTCCCAGGAATCACACAGTACACAGCCCCTTAACTCGGGATGGCTGGTAGCTTTTATTACTCAATCAGGGCACCATGATTTGCATAATCACTACGTCGTGAGGGTTATTAAACCAGTTCACTTCGATGGAGACAATAACTTTGTGCTCAGTGTGGTGGGCTGGAGAGACCCCATCCCAATTCCCTGCCCTTCCACGGACTTCTGACACCATCTGAGCAAATTATTCACCATTTATCAATATTTGCCTCCACGCCAGCAAGTGATGATCTGTTACTTCAGCAATTAATTAATTGTCAGGAGTATATAACCAATAGATGCTCAGACACCCCGTGAATCAGCTGTGAAGAAACCCAGACCTCAGCCTCTCCTTGTGTTCATCTTTCCTTTCCAAAACACCCACTTTGGTACAGTCAGTGTCAAAATATTGTGCATCCTAGTAATCATCGCTGTTAAATAACGTGACATTTTAATACTGGAATGAAGATAAATCACCCCACCATCAGAACCACAGCATATTTTCTTGATAATTTACTGTCAAAATTACTGCTATTATACAAGGGACAATCAAGCATATTCATCAGAGTTTTGTCATCTGGTCAAAAGTATTTATCATTTCAGTCTCTATTCAGGGTAGTGACTAAAACATCCATTGCAGTTCCAGTGAGCTCAATGTTTTTGAAGCCTATACTGAAGTGTTTACTTACATGAAAACTCACTTTTTTCCCCCCAAATGCTGGCTTTGGCTCTGAATAGTCTTATGTGTATGATTAAATTCCTAAGTCAGCAGTTAGTGGGAGCACTCAAGTGTAGTGGCACATGTGAACACACACTCTTGCAGGCTCAGGAGTTCCAAAGTTCCAACACAGCTTCTTTATTTCTCACCTAGATTTTAAAATTTGGTATGACTGCAAAACTCCTAAAAAAAAATATTTTAACAGTTTAAAGTGGAGCCATTTCTAGTTGCCCAAACCTCCTGCCCCCAAATTTGGGGGGGGGTTATGATTCAAATAATGTTTTTCCATCTGTAAATAAATTAAAAAAAAAATAAAACTGGCTTATGTTGAATTTACCAAACTCCATACAGGCAGAGAAAGGCAATATTGGGCTAAAAATTTAATCCCAAAGGTTGCTACTAATTTTTTAAGAGGTTCTGATGGGTGGCATATGATGGTCTCACAAACAGAGTTGTCATTTGTCCTCAGACATAACCTGGGCGTCATGGTAGTGATTCTATAATTAAATACAGATGAATGTCGGGGTCACTAACATAGGTATCTAATAACCACCATTACCAAGTAGCATTTCCTGGGCTACCTCCTTACGGTATCCAACCTATAAATAAATGCTAACCTCAGTGAAGAGCTAATGCTTAGAGTTATGGCCCTGAAAAAAAAAAAACCCAGAGGTTTTTGCAATAAGTATACAAGTTATGGCTTAGTATTTTTACCCATAATTAAGATGTATTTCCAAAGAGCAGCTGCTATCAAGCTGACATAAACTTGATGTGATTTTGCCCTTAGTAAAATCCATCATGGCAACTTAGCAACCACACAAGTCTTATCTCTGAATCACCTTACGTGGTTGAAGGGAAAACCAGATTAAGTTGCTTGCATTAGAAGGAAAGGGGCTTTTTTTTTTTTTTTTTGCTTCATTAAGGTGTTGTGTTTCAGTACAGTAAATTCCCGTGGTGTCATCTGCAGGGTGCAGTCAATCACCATAAAGGAGAGTTTTAAACCACCTTACAGATGTCAAAGGATTTAACTTCAGGCTGGTGAGGGATTGTGAAGACACTGGTGTTTTTTACTCTCACTTTGCCGTTCAATATTTTCAGACAGAGAGCATCTCCCTGGGTCTCACTGTCCTCTACACTTAATGAGAATCAAGCTTGTTGCTTGGGAGGTTTTGGGGTAAACTAAGTTCAATCCTGATGAGAAAATAGCAGGACAAAGGAAAAACTATTATGATTTCAGCCCTGTGCCCTTCACCTCACTTGCCACCACCATCTTCTGACTTTATTTTCTGAACTAGCTATAACCATTTCCTTCTTTAGATATTGTACATACCCAGATATGCACATATCAGTAACAAAATTTTGGGCACTCAGAAAAATCTGGAAACTGGGACCAATGATCCCAAGCTGGAAAATGAAGAAATACATTTTGTAGGTGGCAACTTTTTTTTACCAGCTCCTACCACAAGTAACTTCATTAACTGAAAAACTTTGTGTTACTGAACAAAAAAATAAAATTAGGTTCTGTGGCTCAGCCAGGTGCTATAAATAAACCCAACAGCTAAATTTCGCAGTTAGACTAAAGCCTTTGTCATCCCTTACTCATCACACCTATAGCTCTGTCGAAGAGCTGTAAAGGTTAATGGTGCATCCGACTGATGTAACACATCCCTGGTAAGCACAACTGAGTGACTGGTTTAATGTCCAGATGGGTTTTTTTTTGTTTTTTTAAACCACCAAAGCTGGGAATGCAATAAGATTTTGTACATTTGGGAGAACGTGTGTCTGGTCCTTTCCTGCCAGCAGCTATGTACAGAAAAATCCTTGCCTTATTCATGACTCACAAGTCACCTCTGCCCTTGCTTATTTGAGAATTGAGCAGCCATCCCTCCAAAAACACTTCCTGACAGCCTTCCTGAGATTTGAGGGGATGTTAATAGGGCTTCACACACAAAAGCACTGCCTGGAGATTCAGGAGCAAAATGAGAAACAACACACAATTTTGGATTTACGCCTAAATTTGTCGATGCTGTTTTCCTAAGTCACTTGACTCTGTAACCATAACAGCCTTTAAATGTCATTTGTTGCCTGGTTCTCTCTCTGTCACAGACACAGAAACAGACAGAGGCACTCACATGCAGTTGCTCATCTTGCTATCACCAAGAGTACAGAATTGTCATAGGATCAGGGAATGGTTTGAGCTGGAAGGGAGCTTAAAGACCATCTCTGTGACACAACATTTTTCTGTTATTATTGGCACTGTTTGTGTTGCTTTTGCACTGGAATACACTGGTTGAACCAAATCCTGTCATGCTCAGTGCCATGCAAATATTTTTCAGAGGCAGGCATAGGGATTTTCCAATCCATGTCTCAGCTGGGAGACAGTGGATATCAAAAGCAGGCCAATGTGGGGAGCAGGGCAGCAAGGAAACAAATGGATTTTTCAGGGAATTACAAGTCCCTGCTTAGCCCTGCCTCACTGCTGACAGACGGGCAGGCTTTTCAGGCATGGAGGCAGCAGAGAGTCTTAGGAAGGGATTTAGAGGATGGGGAAACAACTCCATGAATTTTGAAAGGTGGGGGATTTAGTCTCTGTGCAGCATGAAGAAAAGGCAGGGGTATTAAGGAGAGGGAAGAGAAGGGTGTCTGAGGCTGGTGCTACAGCAGAGCACAGGCAGGAGCAGCTCACTACTCACAGGTGTGGAGACCCAGGGGGCACAAAATCCCACAGGCACAGAGCTGGGTTTGCCACCGTGGACTTCCACGGATGTGTTTCCATTGGATTGTGGAAATTGGGTGCCAGTAGGAAAATTTTGAGTGAGAATACAGCTAACTTCAATTGACCAGACACGGCTGACAGGCCCACAGCTTCAAATCAGGCCTGGTTTCTACCTCTGCTCACAGAAAGGTCACTCAAAGAGCCCTCTGGGGACAAACACGAGGAGCAGCAAAGTGACCAAAGTCTGACCGCCTTTGTGGCACAGATTTTCCCTCAGGGCTGTGAAATCTGTGCAGGGCAGCCTCACCTTCCTGTACCTGCCCCAAGCCTCTCCTTTGATAGGGATCTCATGGAGGAGGTGACCCCAGGTGTCCCAAAGGAGCCAGACCTTCCATCAACAGGGGACGGTGGCTCCGTCTAAGCCTGGAGAAGAAGGAAACTCACAAACTGCAGCCTAGGGGTTCCCAGCAGCAGTTAGCAAAGGACACAAAGCTGGAACAGGCTGGCCAGATCCAGGGATCACACTGATCCCTCCTGGAGCCAGAGCCCAGCCCAGCCTGACCCCTGGAACCACCACCTGCATGACAAGGACAGCCAGGAGAGCTGGTGTCACGCCAGAGGTCACCACTGCCCAGAAGGGCACAGCACTCAGTTTAAAGATTAATAGGTGGTCTCTTTCTCCAGCCTGTAAAAGTGAGTGGGTAAAAAACCCAATCACAGGCCTGGTGTCTCTGGAGGCTGCAGCCTGTCCAGTAATCTTAGCACTACAAAGTTGGGGTCATGCAGATAATAGGAATCCATATGCAGAAGGTCGGGTCTCAGCATAAAGTCTGGGATTCTCAGTGAGTCAGAAGGACTGGGGAATCTTTGTAAAAATCACCAGAATTCCCCCTCCTGTGTTGTTTTCCCATGACTCACCCCACAGAAAAGAGACAATGCGAAGAAGACGTAAATCTCTGCAGTAAATTTTTAACACAACTCGTCACAGAGATAAGGTACATGCATCTATGCTTTTTTCTCCACTTCCATTAAAGAAACCCTCAATTTTCCTGCATTTTCTAATACTTTTGTGGTATGAGTTCACAGTCCAGCACACTATGGTGGAGAAAATGAAGTGCAACATGCCAGTCCATCCACCCACTAGCACAAAGTCCTTTATCCCCTTTTCTCTCCAGAAGAAAAGCTGCAAATGGAAGAAGCTGAGGGCTGTCATTGCTCTGGCGCTGAACTGGGGGGTTTTGTCCCAGAAGAGGCATCAGAAATGGAAAATGTCTCTTCAGAGATGGCAAACTCTGGCTGGGCACACATTTTGCTTGTAAGAAATGTAATTTATGCACATTGGCCCAGTCAAATCCACCGTGGAAATCTTGTCAGAGGTGCAGTTTGCCACTGTGACTTTTTCCACCACCACAGGTGTTCTGAGGTCTTTGGAGGAGTAATTTGATGTGCAACGCCTGGCACAAGAGAAATGGAGAAAAACAAATAGCTGAGTGTCTGATCAGCATGAGGAGCTGTTGGTGTCTTGGAGCCAAGCCAATTAATAACAGAACATAACTTATGGCAGCACAGAACTGATAGCTGGGATAGAGATGATTTAATTAATTATGGAGGTGGCATATTCCTTTTTCCCTTAATCTTCTGCCCTTTAGAGAAACACATCCTGTGACCTCTCCACCCTCCTTCATTTGGCCAGACGCATTCAAATTAAAACTCAACCAATTTCTTGCTCCAAGAGGCTG
Organism: Petroica traversi; assembly: GCA_025920805.1. Taxonomy (NCBI): domain Eukaryota; kingdom Metazoa; phylum Chordata; class Aves; order Passeriformes; family Petroicidae; genus Petroica; species Petroica traversi. The sequence continues at coordinate 974,638 of JAHLSL010013815.1, read as the reverse complement.
CTCAAAACACTCTATTTACCCTCTCTACATAGAAATAGGCACCACAAGAAAAGTTCCTCTTTTTGTGACTTCAGGTTGTTGAAAACAAGGAAAACATTGGCATTAGTGAGGAATCGGGGGCTTGGATGTCTTAATTTTCCTCTCTTAAATTTAAGTACATATCTGTATCTATATATCTATATATCAGTATATCTATATATCTATCTAGATATCTAGATATCTAGATATCTAGATATCTAGATATATCTTTATAATCTATATGTCTATATATCTATAGATCTATATATTTATATATACAGATATAGATGTAGATATAGATGTTGATATAGATATAGATATAGATAAAGATAAATATATAGATATAGATAAAGATGATATAGATTATATAGATATAGATATAGATATAGATATAGATATAGATATAGATATAGATATAGATATAGATATAGATATAGATATAGATATAGATATAGATATAGATATAGATATAGATATAGATAGATAGATACATTAAAAATCTGGGAAAAGAATTTGGACCAGATATGAAACAAAACCAAATGTCATGGGCCTAAATTGCTTTTACCCCTTACCCAGGTGATTCTCCAGCCACTGATGCAGCTCTAGGCTGATGGAGGAGCCTGGGAAGACCCCAGGAAGCCCCTCCAGGGCTTGGCAGGCTGTTCCCCGGGGCTGCCTGGTGACTCCTGGATCCAGCAGGGTTTCATCCCTACCCACATTCCCATGGCAACCTTGGTTTCTCTCTCTTGCCCTGGCACTCACCTCCGGAGAACACTTATTGCCATGCTGATGGCCACCAGCAGCAGGAGGCTCCCACTGAGAGACACCATGACAATGGCATAGGTAGAGGGTGGTGAGCCTTGAAGAGAAACCACAGGTGAGTTTTGCCAACAAACAGCTTCAGGAAACGCAGCCTTTTGTGAAATTGCAGGTTGCCACAGGCTGAAAATACTGACAGTCCTTCTGCTGCAAACCATGGGTGGAGGGGGGTGACCAGCTCTGAGCTAGAAGGGGGTTCCTGGAATTATTTTTTCTTCAAATTCTCACAGCTCAGTTAAATAGCTCGTGTGTCTTTGTGTACCAAAGAGCACAGCAAAACTGATTTTCAGGGCTGAGAGTGAAATGCAGCCCTGTGGATCTCAGGGTGGGAAAGTGCGCCCTGCGCTGCTAGACCACAAAGCCACTCCACAAATTATCCATCTGTGTGTAGTAAAGAGGATCCTGAATCTTACTGCCTGCCTAGCCAGCACTTTCCATCCATGTCCCCCATTTTCAATCTGCTTCCATCATTTTTTACTCTTGTATATAATTCCAGACTTGAAGGAAAGAAGGCTGGCTTACATTCCTGGCTCCAAAGCTCTCACTCTTTTCTGCTGCAACCCCTCCTTTCAGTTCTTTCCACCCTAAAACCCCAACAGAATCAAGTCTACCATGGCTGATTCATCCACTCCTTCAGAGCCCACTCAACACCCTCTGTCTATAACCTGACAGATTTGGTAAAATGCTCAGCAGTGTCACCACACAAATAAACACTGCAGAACTGATTCCACACACTGAAACAAAAACAGCAGAGTAAAACACCTTCTTCCTGGAAATCCCCTGTGCTGTACAAATCTTCGCCAGCAGGTTGGGCCATCCTGAAAAAACAAGCAAAGAGACAATCAGATCCCAGCTTAATGTTCAAAACCAGCACATTTAGCTCAGATTACTTCATTACATCTGAGTATTTCACTATCTCTAATGTAAATTATCTTTACAACTGGAGATTAAAGCAAGGTATGTTAAGAGACAGACCCAAAAGACAGAAGTTAATCCAACACAAAAACCCTGAATATTTCTGTTAAGGCACTGAGCTTCCACTGCCTTAAGTCTGACTTCATGTTTAGCCATAGCATCTAATCTTTGTAGAATCAGAGAATTCTAGAATGGTTTGTGTCAGAAGGGACCTTAAAGCCCATCCAGTGCCACCTTCCACTGTCCCAGGTTACCCCAAGCCCCAGTGTCTAATGTGGCCTTGGGCACTGCCAGAGATGGAATTTTAGCATGGACAGCACTGGCATCACACTGACACATCTAGCAGATACTTTTATCTAATCCTGGCCAGTTTGCCCCAGGACACAGAGCCTTTTCTTTTACTGCCTCCAGAAGTGCTAGCAAAGTAATCTGTCCAGGCTTTGCCTCTTTTCCATCAGTGCATGTGAATAAAATGAAATGTCAGCCCAGAATCTGCTCCAGGATGTCATGTGAAATTTCCCCTGGAGAAATTTCTCCCCCTCCCTAAGGAGAGCTGGGCTGTGTTACTGAGAATGGAAAATCCACTTGCTTACTAGAGAGCCCTCCAACCCCCCAAGACACCAAATATTTTTGTCTCATCTGTAAGATGTCCTAAGGAAAACCTTGGTGTCACCCTTGTGCTTAAAAAGCAGTCAAGAAAATGCCCCATGGAAATTAAAATTTGAAGCAGAATCCGATTACAAATTTGTGGATTACCTTGTGACTGCTGAAGATCCTTGTGCCAGCATCATGCTGCTCAAACCTTTCCTAAAAGTAAAGCTGGTCTGAAGGGTTTCAGGCTAATTGCTCACTTCATTTGCCTCTGCTGGTTTCTCCCCGTGGTTTTTATAGGGCAGGGCAATCTCTTCCGTGTGTAGACAATCAATAACGTGTGGAGGTGGATCAAACAGAGGCTTTACTCACCATCCTTTGGAAAAGCAATTATTTTCACAGCCTTTCTGCTGAAGCAGGAGGCAGAGCTGGGCTCCACCCAGGAGCCTGTCAGGGCTGCCACAGGGCCCCTCTGATGTGCATGAACTCCTCCAGAAAAACTGGCTCTGGTGCCCAGGAGTTGCTGCAGAAACCTGCTGTGTCCCAGGAGGGGTGGCTTTGGGTCTCCTGCAGAAGGCTGGGTGGGAAAGGGCAGGTTTGGGTGCTCTCCAGGCAAGGGAACCCTACCATGCAGGGCCACGGTGAGTCTGAGCCCTGTCTGGGTGTTGCATGGTCTGTCCTGGCTCTCTGCACTGAAACGATCCAGGCAGGAGTTTAGGGAGCTGTTGTTGAGCTGCCAAATGGAGGTGGCCACTTTGGGGCTTCAAAAGTGCTTTATTTTGGAGTTTCTTTCAGCCCGGCTTCACTGCACCATGGGCAGGAGGACAACACCAGTTTATCTCCCAGGCACCTACCCCTCCCCATGCCTTTTTTAGGGAAATCACACAGCTCTGGACCTGGTTCTGAAGCCCCCATTCCCTCTGGCAGGCTGGGGCTGAGCTGGCAGCTGCCCTGAGTTATCTCAGGCTGTGGTTGCCTGTGCCCTGTGGTCAGAGAAGGAGTGGTGCCCCAGGGTGGATACCCTTTCTTCGTTAATGCAGGCACAAAGAAAACATTAATAAAATCCACATTGGCAGGTATTTCAAAACAACAGAGGCTGACAGGTTTTTCTGCTGTGCCCCGGGTAAATAGGTGCACAACAATTTCAGCTACTCTTATGTCACAGTGACCAACAGGACCCAAGCACCTCTCCGAGTCCCCTGGAGATTGTTTGGAAGGGTTTCAGGTGTCCACAGTCTACAGAATGACCACAACAGTGAATTTTCCTCTACGGCTTAAGAAAACAATGAATTAACTATATTAACTACATAAAATATATATATTTAATATTATATATATAGATATATATATATAAAATATATAAAACTATATTAAATAGAATTTACAGAGAGATGAACAGCAAAGAGCAGGCCTACGGACATACAAAGGTATTTTTCTTTTTCTGCATAAGCCACTCATCAACTCTTCATTTTTGTGAGTACAACACTTGGTCTGTATTGAACCTTCTCACCCTCCTGCAGGGCATCACTGGACTTGTGTTTGGCTTTAAGCCTGAGTAAGCCCACTGTTAGAATAGTTCCTGTGTTGTGCATGCCACAAAAGAGTTCCTGGGCAGGGAGGACTTTGTGTTCAGACAGGTGCCAGTGCTTTCCTTCTTTATCAAACAAAGGGAAAGCTCAAATCAAAGCCAAGATTGCTTTGTGGAACTCATTTGTGATTTTTGAGTCTGATCCAAAGGTCACCAAAGTTAATGGGAGCCTCTTCTGGTTTCTCTGGTATCCAGACTGTGTTTCTAAAGAAAAAGCTGCTAAAAACACAGCAGACCTCACTCCTGAAAGCCACTAAACATCTGTATGGAGGATCTACCTGCTTTTTGCATGCACAGTGTGAAGATGTGGTGGAAGCAACTGGGACATGTATTGAAATTCGCTTTTATTGAACCTTCAGAGACAATAAGGGAAAAAAAGCAACAGATGCTCTCCTTATTCCTGAAAGCAAATAGTCTTATTTTTAAAAAATAAGTTTTAAGAAGTTATTGTTTTTGTTTTTTGGTTTTTTTTTTATCCAGGTAAGCAACCTCACCCAAACTCAGTTTTGTGGGGAAGATCAAGGTCACAGTGTGGGGAGCTGTGGTGGTGCAGGAGGAGGCAGCTCTTTCTTGCAGAAGCACTTTATCTCACGTGGCTTGGGTGCAGTTCCACCACTGAAAACTGCCAGCACAGATAGCAACAATCCCAGTGAGAGCAGGGCAGGCAGCCAAGTGTGCATAAAGCCAGAGAGGAACACACCACAGGTCACAGGGATGTGAGCTGTAGGCAAGGACAGAGCTCCTCAGCACCACTGTGGGGCTTTCAGCTGCTCTGGGACTTCCCAGTGAGTACTTGGCTAGCACTTTGGAGGTCAAAAATGTCCTATATAAGGGTGTGTATCAAGGATAATATCTGTATAATGAAAAAAAAAGCCCTCTTAAAATGGTACTGAATAATCCAAGACAGTTGGGTAAAACAGTGCCAAAATGCATTTAGAATTATAGAATTGTATGGGTTGGAAAGGACCCTAAAGAACATCTTCCAACCCCCTGTCATGTTCATCTGGGCCTAAACTCCATGGACAAACCTCCTGGAGGAAAGAAAAGCTACACAGATGATAAGGAAATAGTGGTACATCCTACAGGAGCTCTCCCAACAGTTTTACTCAGCGAGTGATTCTGCTTTAAAAGTCAGCAGGGTGAAAGTGTTTATCAAAGAGAGCCAGAGGAAACACTTCACTTTGGTTTTGTTACCTCCTCAGTCTGAAGGAGTCTGAAAAACACAGGTTTTCTGGGGAAGAGCTATTTTTTGTACACTGCAAAATTTATACCAACCCTTGGGCACAGCTGCCTCAAGGTTTTATATTATATAAAAAATATTGAATAGGCAAAATAGCCCGAGGAAATCTGAACTCTAAAAGGCATAGGGATTGACTCGATCAATAATAGGAAAAAAAAAAACGGTGTAGGGATTTCTTTTTGTCATTAATAAGCAGGGCCATATCCTGCTTGCCATATCCCACTTAGATAAAACTTCTTGCATTTTACTCTAACACCTTTAAGAAATGATACCTTTTCTATAATCATCAAGGTATTTATTCATCAGTGTGATCAATCTCAAAAGCAGTAAATACTCAGATATGCTGTCTGCTTCAAATAACTTGTTCATGACTCACAAGTCCAAGCTGGATGGAGCTTGGAGCAACCTGACCTAGTGGAAAATGTCCCTGCCCCTGGCAGGGTGTGGAACTGAATGAGCTTTAAGATCCCTTCCAACCCAAAGCATTCCAGAATTGTGTGAATTGCACCTTACATTTCAGAGCAAGGTCAGCAAAAGGCAGAAAGGGTCTTTGAGGGAGGTGGCTTGAAGGTACGTAAAGTTATGGTCCTGAGAGAAGGTCTGTTCCCACGTCCTGGAATGAGGGAAAGCACATGTCCTCATGCTTTTGCTTGCTGCACTCCTTCACCAACATAAATAGCTGTGCTGAAGTATCTCAGGAGCAAACAGTGCAAGCCCTGGGTGCTGGAGAAGCACCTCCAACACCTCAAGCACAGAACCCACTTGGGGAGGTGCTGTGGGCAGATCTGTGGGGTGAAAAGTAATACAGTCACCCATCTAGAACTTCAGATCACAGTTCAGTGCAGCCTGTGCTGTGAGCTGTGCCATTCTCGGGGGATTTCGGTGTCCAGAAGGCTCAACCTGAGGCCTGAGAGGCTGCTGTCACCCTTTGCCTCTGTTGTGATAACAGCTGCACAGGTGATATTTGGTTGCTTACGCAGGTTTCTGCAAGGTGTTGACGAGCTGCACGTCACAGCTCAGGAAAGCTGTGTGTTTGTTTTCCACACCAGCACGTCACTCGCTCTGTTCTGTGTGATCAAATTCTCCTGGGCCTGGGACCATTCCCACTGCAGCCACACCACGGCCCTGGAACCTTCCAGATCAGGGTGGCCACATCCCAAGGGGCCTTCAGGAGAGGCTGCAGGTCTGTGTGACACCCCAGCCATGCTGGGAAGGGCTCCCAAGTGGGCTCAAACACAGCCCTGCTCAATGAGTTAAGCTGAGTTCAAACCAATTTGTGTGGGCATAGGGTATGGGTGCTGCAGATACAGCCACACCAGCTACTGGGAAAATCTTCCAGTGTCCCCTTTTTAAATGTTTCTTTGTGATGCCAGCTGGTGGAAGGGTTTAGTTGGTGGAACACAAGTGTTTTGTGGGATCCTTTTCACTTAGATGCGTACAAGCTTTGGCACAAGAGGAAAGCAAACAAGAAGCCACTGGTGATAAGAAGCTCCCCTGGATATTTATCCAAGTGATTTGTTTAGGTGGAGGCCTAACTTTGTTTGCTTTCTAGAATCATGTCCTTGACCTTTATCAACATGAGGAATTATTTTTTAATTCAAAACACCTCATTCATGCTTTGCTCTGAGAAATATGTTCCATCCCAGCCTTTGCTGTTGTGCTACAGACCAGGCAAACAGTGCTTCCATTTCCTGAGTGGGCATAAATAACCAAGTGGAAATTGGACTTTTGGAGTCTGAGTGCTCAATTTTAAGCCTGTCTGTTGCTTATTCAATTTGTCATTGGTGTCAGCTGTGTGTTTAATGCACGTTCCCACAACTCCACTGGCACACACACGCACCACTCCTGTGCTCTGGGAAGTCCCTGGGGAACACAACGGGCTGAACTCTGCCAAGCTGGGAGCAGAAAACAAATAAATCTGCTTTAGGTGCCTCGTGTCTGCTCCCAGGCCTGACCAGGCTGGCTCCCAAATGGTGAGGGACAAGAAGGGCTGCTCTGCAGGCCTGACCACATCCAGGAGCTCTGGCACTCAGAAGCCATTAGGGCTGTAATTTCTTATTAAACATCAGCATTGTTTTATGTCCTGGGCAAAATTTTTGATCTGTGGTGGTGAGAGGTTTCACCACCACACTGAGGCTAGGTTCATTCATCTCTCTGTGCAATAATCTATGGAGTATCCTGTACCCTGAATATTCTGTGCTGCTAATTCTGAGTCTCACAGAGGATTCCTGTGACTGGGAAAAGGTGCAGGAAGGCTACAGAGCTACGGGGCTGCTCATGTTGGAGGGATGAATACAACTTAGTCTGGAAAAATGACAACCAAAAAGGCTGGATAGATGCCTGTGGAATCATGTCAGACATGGAGAAAGTGGACAGAGGTGGCCAGGAGTCAAAAGGCAGTTTGTCTCACGCAGTACAAGAAGCCCAGAGTGCAAAATCAGGCTAAATTTGGCAGCTCCAATCATCAGAAGTTGGTTTTCTTTTTTTTCCTCCCATGAGCTGTATTTAAGCCATGGAGTTTATTGCCACAAGCTGCTTAAACTGTGCTTAGGTCTTAAAAAGTCGCTGGTTGTGTTCATGGAAGAAAAAAATCCATTGAGGGTTATTAAAAGCAAGACATCATGTCTAGGTCAGAAAACCCATAAGCAGTAAATCGTTAGTAGCTAAAACAATATTCTGGGAACATATCTCTAATTGCTGGTGTGCTTTCACAAAGTATCTGATTTCTTCTGTTACTGGGAACAGGGTACAGGTGAAATTTTTGTCTGGCCCAGCTTTCCTCGTCGTTTTGCTGTTTTGGGGTTTTTTTTGTTGTTGTTGGGGGTTTTTTTTCTTTTTTTTTTTGTTTTCCCATGCCACAAAAGCCATAACTCTGCTGGTTCCGTGTGTCTTGTCAGCTCACCTAATACCAGAGCAAACTGAGCAGGGTAGGGCATGAAAACAGGCTGTGCCCTTCCTCTCCTGCCTCCAGCTCTGCCAGCTGCACCAAGGAACTTATGTAAAGCCAGGTGATTTAATCTCACAGGAATTTGCTGGGAATGAGGGGAATATTGAGAGAGCAGCTCCACTGGGCATGGCTAAAACCACTTTTGTGTTTTGGGACCAGGACCTTTAGCAAGGAGATGGATTCACTCAGGAAAGCTCTGATGATCAGGGTGCTGCAGGTCAACAAGGAAAAGCCAGGGGCAGTAGAACTGAAATCTTCAAAATCAACTGACTTTGGCACGTCCCCCTTTGTTTCCACAAGGCACATCCTGAAATTGTACAAAATTGACTTGGGAACGTTTTCAAAATAACCACAGGCAGAAATTTCTGCCATGAAACTCTTCAACAAATTATTTGTGAATTAAAATACATCTAAAAAGGTATTATTGGGGATGAATTTCCCAGTTGTTTTCTTCAGTGGAGTAGATATGGCATTAAATTACAGGGAAGCTCAACTGTTATCTCATACTTTTCTCTTTTTTTTTTTTATTATAGACTTTTTATCCACATGAATGATAAAGAAACTACAACAGAGTTAAATACCTTTTTTTTTGATAACAGTGATTATATTCTTAATTACACTCAATATTAAATTGTAAAATATTTCCAGAGGAGTACAATCGTAATTCATACAGCAGGCAAAATACCAGAGGGGGAAAGGGACGAGGGAGAGGGGCGTGAGAATCTCCAGACTGCTTTTAGAAAGCACTGTGTATGGCTAACGTTGCTCTATCCATCCATCCATCCATCCAAACGTGGTTCTGGCCCATCTGGTGAGACGTTCATTTCCTCCCAAAAAACAATCACTATTCCAAAGCAAAAGGTGAACTGGCAGATGTTGTCAGTGCCTGTGGCATTGAAAGGACCAGCAGTTCCTTTCACAGCTTATCTGCACGATTCAAAAGCATTTTTTTTTTCTATCGAGCTCAATAGTCCTTCTAAAAACACAAAGACTTAAACTTTGGTACCACCAAAAAAAAAAATATCAAGGACAGGCATTTTTTTTGTTGTTTTGTGTTTACTAATAAATGGCTGCTACATTCTATTTGACATGGTTGTCCATGATACTATGAGGTCACTTGTCCTTAGGTTCAGAGGAACCTGATTTTTTTTTTTATTTAGATCCCCAAACACTTCCATTTCACAGTCTATATACAAGTCAGGTTTCTGACTGGGTTATAACTTATAAGGTAACAGCTGCAAAAGCTCCTGTGCTTCTGGGAATTGGAGAAAGAAAAAAAAAAGAGAGAGAAACAGACAGAGAGAAAGAGAAAGTGTTATCAAAATACAAAGTTTGAGGCACTCACAGAATAATGACATTTATTTACAGCCCTTGAGAAAGGGACACACACTGGTCACCTGCTCTGGGAGCATCCCCTGAGACTCTGACAGGGAGTATCTGTGGGGTGGCCTGGAAATATTCTCAGTAAAGATGAAATGCAAAATTTTGACTGCAGAGAGATGAAAAACAGCCAGATCTGCTGTGGGAATGAGCACAGGGCCCAGCAAGGGTGGCTGAGGGTCACAGGGCAGGACTTGTGGGGCTCTGCAAGGCAGAGGGTCTCCAGCCCCTGGCAACGCTGGGATGTGCAAAAGCACTTCCCCCTGAGGAGCCTTTTCCTGCCTGGCACATCAAGGACCTGGAACTGCTTCTGAACAACAGGTTCTCCTCCTGGCTTAGCAGATAAGCAACAACTAATCTTCCACAACTTAACAACTTAATCTTCCACAAGCACCGAGGATGCTCAGAGAGACCCCCACTGCCTACGGGGCTGGCGAGCCACAGGAAGCAAAACAGCAGCATGAGGAGTGTGTCCATCCCAGCAAACAGGCACGGAATGCTGGCTGCGGGAATGCCAGCACAGGGAGGGGAGCTGGTGGAAGCCCGGCGATGGGAGCAAAGTGTTCCTCGGGCAGGCTTTTGTGGAGCACACAGCGCTGCGGGCAAGAACCTGCTGCTGCTCCTCCCAAGGTGTGCTGGTTTATTCTGGGCGTTAATGCCGCTGAATTGGTTTTAAATCAGGGCTCAGAGGGCTGTGGAGTCGTTTGGAAAGCGCTGGCAGTCAGTGAGGAAGTGTGCACAAGGGGGCAAAAGAAACCAGCTCGGTGCTTGGATTAATCTCCTTAGCGGGCACAGCTCAAGGCTACAGATATTGGTTATCTGGTCACTCTGTACTTCTTCTGTTTTTATTTTAAACAGTCTGCTTCTTCTACAACTCAGGCAAACCTTCACAATCACAGATATTGGTTATCTGGTTATTCTAACTTAATCCTGCTTTTATTTTAAACACTCTGCTTCTTCTACAGCTCAGGCAAACCTCCATCATCTCTGCTATCAAGCCCTTCTCAGATGTCCCAGGCTCTCTTGAATACTTCTATTTCGTGCATTGCTGAGATCTCTGTGTATGAACAGCTCTTTTTTTCTCTAATCCCCCTGCCTCTCCTCAGCGATTTTCTAGTGATTCCACAAGGCAGATTTTGTGGCATAACACAGTAGCAGGGCTACCAGCTCTTAGAATCTCCCTCCAATCCCTAATCTTCTTGTTTTACCATGAAAAAAACCCAGATAATGTCATTTAAATGTTAAGATTTCAACACCCAAAACTGGAATCTCCCAGGCCACTGATGGGAGAGTTGGTATTTCCACTAATTCCAATGAATGCTTCTAATAAACAGTCCTGAAAAATGTGGTGTTTGGTTGAGGAAGGCCCTGCAGGTGAGCAGCAGAATAATTAACCTTCTGTAGTACACTGAACCACAGTCAGTGGGGTTCTGTGAGACTCCCAAAATATGCTGATGTTCTTGGAGCTAAAGAAATTCCATTAAGGGCAGAAAAACTCCTCCTCCCTACCTGGGCTGTGAAGGTATTTTTGCACACTGAACACCAAGGTATTGCCCTCCTTCCTCTGCAGGCACACTGACCTTGATGACATTTTTCAGTGCCAGGAAAAGCTCTTGTCCAGGCAATTGGAGTCATGGAATGGTGTGGGTTGAAAAGAACCTTAAAGATCCTCTCATCCTACCCCTGCCATGGGCAGGGACACCTTCCACTGTCCCAGGTTGTTCCATGCCCCGTCCAACCTGGCTTTGGACACTTCCAGGGATGGGGCAGCCACAACTGCTCTGGAAAACCTCTACCAGGGCCTCATCACCCTCACAGGGAAAAATTTCTTCCTAATATTTAATTTAAAGCTACCCTCTTTCAGTTTGAAGCCATTTCCCTTTGTTCTGCCACTGCAGAACCCACAGGTCAGCTCCCAAAGCTATGTCCCACCCTGGTGAACCCTCGAATTTTGTGCCACGTGTGATTTTTCAGCTTTACCCTGTAGCACAACCCCTGCACAGAGAGGGCCTTGGGACCAGAACCAGCCACATCAAACAGCAGAATGAGCCTCTTAATTCTTGCAATGGCTGCAAAAGGAAAACAGGCAGGCAGGTCTGGAGGAATGAGGTCTCTTTCCTCACCTTTAGCTTTTGCTGAGGTGTGCACCGAGCTTTTCTTTCCTGATCAAGCTTGCTGCATAGGGAATCTGAAATGACACAGAAACAGAGACTCTGCTCAAACACCCAGGCTGGAAATCCCTGTGAATGGAGGGTTTTTTGTTTCCCTTCTTGAAAGTGGGGAGGAACTGCAGGAAGCAACACCTTAAATACAAAGGTTCAACTCTTTGTTGAAACCGCAGGGAGGTTCAAGCAGAAATAAAAGAAAAAATTAAAGCAGAATTAAAATAACAGAGAGAATCTTTAAGTTCGGTGTAAAAGCTGCATTCTGATGCTCTGTTTATATCAGAGGCTGACAAAGGGTAAGTCCACCTGTGAGATCATAAAAAATCAGCTGTCTGTGACAGACCAGGCAGTGCACACTGATCCCTGCACAGCCAAAATGCAGCAGGTTGGGAGTGTGAGACTGTGTATTTATATCCCCGTAATTAGGAAGTTCATAATAGTTATCTCCAACTTGCACCAATCTGAAGGGAAGCCACTGAAGTGGAACAAATAATTAAAGGAAAACAGAGAACATGGGCATATTAGGGAACACAGTTATATTTAGAAACAGAGTGGGATGATGTGCTCATTGGCCACTGGGAATACATTACAGGGCTGCTTTTCTTCAGTGCTGGGCCTTCAGAATGCAACAAAACTAAATTGCTCTGAGATTTCCCCATAGCTAGGAATCCAAGTGACTACAAATTCTTGGATGAATGACTTTTGGAGGGACCGCTGGAGGACTCCAGGCTGGGAGAGCAAAAAATTCTGTGTCCCTGCACTCCGGAGTGCTGTTGGCATGCAGAGCTGACCTGCTTCTGCAGCCAGGCACTCCAGAAAATGCTCACAAATAATGTCAAATATGTTACTGCAAGCAGACAATTCTGTCAGGATCAAAGCCTTGACCTGCACACAAAGATGGGCAAATGCAGGGAGTTCAAGCAACCTGCCCCACACACCTCATGACACAGGGAATTTGTATCAGTGTCCACTGACCCCACAGGTTCCTGTACATGCCTTTTTTTTATTTTAAATGCGTAGTGCCCACAGAGGATGTTTGTGTGAATTGTGCCCAGCACACCTGTGGGCTGGGGTAAAGGATAATATCTGCAAAGACATTCAGAGACTTATCCATCCCTACCATAATCAGGAAAAGAGGGGGGAAGGATCAGAGTGAGAGGAAAGAGAGGGGCTTTTGAAGGCTGAGAACTGACCCTTTCATTCTTGGGAAAGGGGGTCAATCTGACTGGAAGTGTCTGTGGCTGAATGAAACAGAAGCCTTTCACAGGGCACTCTGCTTCCCCCCTACACAGCCCTGAAAATGGGGAAATGGGTGAGCATCCATCACTGATGACCAGAAAACTCCAGGATTCCAGGTGTTTTGTCCAACCACTCTTACAATCCCTTCCCTTGACCAAAGATAACAGGTGACAGGAAGCTTGTGGCCTGATCCTTCTCCAAAAACCAGAGCTGTCCCCTCCACCACGTTCCCCAAACTCAGCTTCCTTCAGGACACCGTGCTTGGAAAGGCAGCAAAACTCCCTCCCAAGCTGCAGCAGAGAGGGGAGTGTAGATAAAAAGCTTCCCTGATCACCCGTGGCCATGGTTTGGATGCAGAAAGGAGCCACAAACAAACTGCACCAGAAAAACCCCAAAAAATCAGCACATTCCAGCTGGGACCCGTGGTGCCTCTCCAGCTGATTCCTGCCTCTCTCCCACTCACGAAGGCCAACTTGGGTTTGCATGGCCACAAATTATATAGGACATCTCCCAAGCTGTACTGACCTAGATAATGCAACGGGGTACATTCTGTCAGAAATTAACTGTTCTTAATCCACTTCTCTGCTATATTTGGCACACCAGTGTCTTTCCAACGTGTGTTGTTTTACCTGGGTCTCCTGGTGATAGATGGCAGTGGGACAGGTGGGTGTTCAACAGGGAAATGACTACTCTCTCCATGAGTTAAATCACCTACAATGTCATCTTCTATTTCTGTCGCTGTCAGAGCATTTGGTAACCCTGATGCTGTGGTGGAATGGGATTTAGGGCTCTCCATGGCAAAGTCCCCCTTTCTGCATCCATGGGGGCTGCTGTGATGAGGGCAGGGCCAGCTCTGAAAAGGGCATGGAGGTGCAGAGGGTGGTCCTTTTGAAAGGATGCACAGAAACAACAAAAGTGCAGGCAGTTTGGTTTTTGGCAGCAAAAAGAAAAAAATAAACAAACAAACAAAAAAACCACCCCAATTTCTCATGACCAAGCCCACATTAGCAGGAAATACAATGAGGGCAGATCTGAGGAGAAACCCTGAGAAAAATGCAATGTGGACACCGAGTCCTGTTTCCTGCAGGCTGACTCCAGTCCAGCCCTGGTACCCATCAGGAACTGGAGCACATTCCTGGAACACAGTCCCTGCTGCTCCATCAGCAAACCCTGACCCTGCTCCTCGACTCAAACCAAAGCACAGATAATGGATAGGAGTAAATTCTGAAGTTCCTGTGAGATCCCTGTTTTCCACACTCAAATATCAGAGAAGTTTCAGCACATGACCCTCTGCATCCCATCACTGGTGAGGTACCCAATGTCACATCACCCCGCCTTCTGTTCCCAGAAAAAAACCATTTTTGCACTCAGGCAGTAGCAGGGGCTGGCTTGTGGCTCTCTGCACATCTACACCAGTTTTTGGTTCATAATTTCTACTGATTCTAAAGGAAAGGAAGCTTTCTGCTTAAATTTCTATCAGGCACCATTTTCTTTAACATTTGAATTTACTGGAGAAAGAGGCACAGCTCCATCCTGCCAACCCAAGGCACAGCCACATGTCTTGTCAATATACAGGTTTTGCTCATCTGTCTTTAAAAAAAGCCAAAAACCAAAAAAACAAGCAACAACAAGAAAAACCAAAACCAACCAACCAAACAAACAAAAAGCCAACAGCAGGAAATAAAACTCTGGTGAAAACAGCTCACTTTCCTGCAGACAATCAGGGATGAGCCTTTTGAGGACCCAGGACACAGCGTTCCAGAAATGTTCTTTTACCTGTCATTGTGTGTGTTTGTGCCTGAGACAGGCACTTCAGCACAAGATGCCACTCAAGGAACCCGAGAGCCATTCTGCTGAAAAACTGTTTGCATTCTCCCCAAGGTCAATCACCCCAGCTGCACCACTTCAGGCCGAGCACAGAAATCACAAATGGCACTGAAGCACTGCCATTTCTCATTTCCTGTTTCTAAGAGTGGAGAAAGGCACACAGAGACCGAGGTCTCCATGCACAAAAATGTGGATGCTTCTTGTCAGGATATTGAGTACATTAGTTGTACAAAAGCACCAGCTTTCAGTGTAAACTAGGAATTAAAACTACTGGCGCTCATCTGAATTACAGTGTGACCCAGAGACACATGCTCTCATGCCTCTGAAGATTTACCAACATTACCACATGGCAGATTTTTTTTTTCCTTCTTTTAAACATTCCTTGTCGATCTTTAAGGATCAGGGTGGAAGATGATGCAGAAATGGAAATCAGTTTTGCAGAGAGATAGTTCCTGATTTATTTTATTGCCTGACTCTGAAGAACAGAGTTGATTTAAAGGAGCACTGAGAGCAGAAAGCCATAAAACTCTGAGGAGTTCCAGATGGATCCAGTTCTGAACTCTGAACATTATTATCAGCCCAAAGTGAGGGCAGTGAGGAGGAAGCCAGTTCACGGGAGCACAGCCTAATTAAAATACCCCAAACAAAATCAAACCAGCATTTTTCACCTAATCTGGAAAGACAAAGGCCTGCCTGAGTGTTTCACATCTTTAGCAGTCTAAAACCTGTCGCCTTTTCTCTAATGAAAAATTAGTGGGATTGATCTTCACCCAATGATCTAAACCACAATGGGTGATGAACAGCACCTGAGCTTCTCCTGATGGATATCCCGATGGATATCCCGATGGATAGCTTTTCCTGAGAGCCCACAAACCACCTGTAAGGCACCTCTGAGAGAAAATTAAGAAAAGCTCATCAGTTTGCAGGAGGCTTAAATTTCCTGCTTGATGTTCTGCTCCCCCATGTCCAGGTTTGAGAGGGGTTCATGAAAACATTACAGGATAAAAACCATCATGCTGGCAATGCTGCTTCTGATCTTTTCCTCTCATCTGGCAGCTAGGAAGAAAGTTCACGGTTTTAAAATTTGCTCCACTAACACAGTTGCTCTGAAGAAAAAATACCAGGCAGATGCAGAGTCTCAGGCAGGAGGTGACTTGATCTTTGCTTATGGTGCTGGGCTGCCCCAGCAGATGAGTTTGTGGTTTCACTGGACAGAAACCAAAAACCCTAAAGGCAGGTAAGCTCTTGTAAGGCTTTGCTATGTGTGTCAGGTCAGAATTCACCCCATCCTGCTGGTTCCTCCTCACTGTAAAAGTCAGTAACAAAAGCCAGATGATCCTCAGTATCTTTTAGGGTGGAAAAGATCTTTAAGATCACTGAGTCCAACCATTCTCCCAGCACTGCCCAGGCCTCCACTGCCCCCAAGTGTCACATCCACAGGTCTTTTAAAGCCCTCCAGGGACTGGGAATGCACCACTGCCCTGAACAGCTGACCTCAGTGCTGGACAGTGAAGAAAATTTTCCTAAAATCCAGTTTAAACCTCCCCTGGCCCAACAAATCCACATGTAAGTCCGTATTTTATATATCATCTCCATGTACACACCCTGTACTCGGCCGGTTTGGGAGACAGCAGTTTGCAAGAGGAGGAAGAGAAAAAATGCATTCAGTGGTCTAAGATCCATTTTCTTGTTAAATATGATGATTGGGTTTTTTTCTTAGCACTCGGCCAAGAACCTGGCACAAGCAGGTTGCAAAACTTCCTAGTAGCTGCTTCAGACGCTCTGAACACTGAAACACAGGAAGTTCCACCTGGGCATCAGGAAGAAATTCCCCACTGGAACAGTCTGCATGGAGAGGCTGTGGAGTCTTCCTCACTGGAGGTGCTCAAAACATGCCTGGAAAACTGTTCTAATAATGTGTTCTAACCCTACTCGAGCAGGGAGGTTGGACTAAACGACCTCAAGTGGCCACTGACAGCCTTATTCTGTCATTCCAATCATAACTAACGACAACACAACATCCTACTGCTCCAGCAGCCTGCTAAGCCAGGCTGCCTCAAAACCCCACCACTGAAGATGCAAGACACCAGGACCTCCCACCACCACCGTTTTCCCAGCGAGCTGACCCTTACTCCTGGCTTTCGGGAAGCCATAAAACATGATGATTTTTTAATTCCGGGCCGGGCAGAGCGGCAGGACGAGCCCGCGTTGCTGCAGCGCGGATTTAAGCCGGGCTTAGAACGCGGAGTCCCGACCCGCGGCGCTGCAGTGGCGCCGGGCGGGCGGCAGAGGGCGCCCGCGGGCCGCGCTGGGACCGTCGCTCCCAAAACCGGGGAGACTCTCCCCAAAAAAAACCCCAAAAAAAACGGGACAAAAAGCGTCACGGACAGCGTTAACCTCCGCCCGGCAACAGCGCATGAGCTTCACTTCAGTATGCACTGGGTGTTGGCGCTTGAAAGTTTACAGTCCAGTCGTATGTGGTTGATTTTATTTTTTTTAATTTTTATTTTTTTGGGGATTACGTTCTGCTTGTGTTCCAGATATTCCTGAAACAGCAAACGCGCTGGGTCAATTTTTTTAAAAGTCTGATTACTCAGTTCAGGGTGAGTGAAGCCATCGTTCTGGCAAAACCTGCCTCTGGTACCCACAGTTACAGGGGATCAGGGTATCGCAGAATCATTTAGGCTGGAAAAGCCTTCCAAGATACTGAAATCAAACCATTTCCCCTGCACTCCTCAGCCCACACTAACCCAGGTCCTCAAGTGTCCCATCCACACTGCTCTTCATCCCCCCAGGGATATTCAGGAAGGACTAATTTAAGTTGTGTATCTTCAGCAGTGAGAAGGGCCAAAAAATCCCCTGACTCCAGACATCTATATTGTTTGTGAAATAATTTTTAAAAGCAATCAAGCCAAGTTCTGTGGCTTGTTACATCAGTAAACTTTGAGTTTTATACTACAAACTACAAGTAGAATTATGCTTTTACAATATATTAAACACTTCTGCTTTTCTCTTTGCACTTCTATGTTAACAAGAAAATTAGGTTAAAGCCCTGTTAAAGTAGTAGTGCAGCATCTCAGGTGCAAAGAAAAAAGAAAAAAAAAGCCTAACTGCCTCAGTTAAAAACAAAACAACAGCAATTAAACAAAAAATCAAGAAGCAGCCATGCTTTTTGTGTATTCTGCACCAAAAGCTTTAATTCATCCATGCAATAACCCAGGAAGGCCGAAGCACTTCTATCACTACCACATTCAGTTCATTAATCTTAATTCTAGATATAAACATACAAGATATATTCCCATGAATGAATTAAAGCAGATGTAGGGATTATCACCTCGAAAGTGCTGACTCCATTTCAGTCACCAGCCAAGACATCTCTGAAGATTTCTGCACCCATCTTAGGCAAACACACTCGTTATTGGCAGCAATCTCTCAGTTTTTTCATACAAACATCTTTTTATCATCCTCACCGATCACAGCCTGCCCCACAAATATGATTACTGATGATTTGTCAACATTTCTACTAGTAATAATTAAACTCAGGCATCTGTAGTGAGGGAAGAGGTCCTGAGTTGTTTGCGCAGCACATTAAATTGAAACTCTTCTCTGTGAGCACATTCAGACAGCTCTGTTTAATGGTTAAGTGACTCCCAATTTGTCCATAGCACACACCAGTAAGTGAAAAGGGTGTGAATTACTTGATCATATTTCTTTTCCTGCCCAGGAAAATCAGGAAAACCAGCACAGCTGGCTGGCTGGAGGTGTGGGGTATCCAATTCCAGAAATAACTTCACAACTGGAGCACAGGGTGATCCATGCTCACCTGGGAGGCAGAGTTACTGAGCTCCAAGTTCAGCTGACACAAGAGATGAAGACTGGGATGGGCCCATAAACTTTGTGCTTAGAATTGCTTTGCAGCAGGAAATCCAGCTGGTCACCTGCCCCAAGTCCAAAGCAGCAGGAGAAGTGCTTTTCAGGACATTAATTAGAATTTTTGTGAGAACAAAATTCACAGGACAAATTAAACTTCCTGCCTGGCATTGTGACACAAAGGGGGACAAAGTAATAACTGGATGCATTGAAGGAAAAGAGTGGGGACCAGCTGCAAAAAAGCCATCAGAGATGTTCTGGACTTGAGTTTCCTCCAGAGACAACCTCTTTCAAACACCCTCCATCTCTCATTGAAATCTCTGCAGTCAGCAGGAACCGGGCTCGTGGATGTTCGGCAGCTCTAAAAATAAGGCCAGTCCTAAATGCTCCTAAACATTAGAGCACAGCTTTGACAATCCTGGCCTTCAGCTTTACTTTTATGTCCTAGCCCATCAATTAGAAAATGACAGTACCACCAGGCTGGGCACTTCTCTGCACCAGGGCCCCATGATGAGCAGAAGGAAAATTCAGATGGGGGAGCACAGGGCTGATTCAGAAAAGTGGGGATATTTGGAAAACTTACCTAAAAAAACCCCCAAAATCCTGTTGAGCACTGCCAGACTGATCACAGAGAAAGCTCCAGCAAAGCAAGAATGAGCTGACAGCCTCCCCATGCCCTGATATTGAAACCACACTGTTTGAGTGTGGATCAGCTTCCCATGCTCCAGCCCCTCTGCTTGCACAGGATTAAGAAACGTCAAGTTTTCAAAACAACACAGCTGGATGAGATGATCTAGAGCTGCACTAACACACAGGGAAAAAATCCCTCTTGGTTTTTAAAACAACAAGCAAGAGACCCAACAGCAACGTGTGCCTGCACTGAACGGCGTTTTGGCAACTTGATCCTTTACTGCTGAGTTAAGCACTTCTTCCAGTGCCTGAAATGAGAAAAAGGCACATCCTGAGGTTTTATTTGCTGGTGAGGAGCAGGGATTGAGCAGATTCCCTGCCGAGGGCTGAAATGCACCTCTCACATGAGGTAGAAACATTTAGCTGCTTAAGGTTTACTGATGCACTCCTCTCTGCAGAAGCACCTCTCGTGTGGAGCCAACACGTTTTGTTTAGTTGAAACATGAAGACCCATCTGGTTACTGTAGGAAAGTAAATCTCCAGGTAATTAGGCTCTAAACCAGCTGAGAACTGCGTGTTTACCTCTTGCTAAGTGTAAGGCAATAGGAGCTCGGTAATGGCTCATCTGCATGCTCACAAAGGAAAAGTTCGAGGTGTGCGCTTAAAAAAAACCCAAAAAACACAAAGCAGCAGCTTAAGACGTTTTTTTAGCAGAGAAAGTGAACTCACGATTTGTAGCTGCTGCACCATTTCTTCTCTGTACGCCAGTTCCCGCTTCATCTGGTCTTGAAAATTATCTGTATGAGAGGGGGAGGAAAAAAAATCAGGGTGCAATAATTGAAACAGAGATCATGCAGCAGAATTGACATAAATCAAGCTGAATCAAACCCAGCCACTACTGAGAAACCATGAAAGTCCTTAACTCAATTAAAACACGTGCCCAACAAATACCTATTTAATAGGAGATACCACTGACAACATAAAAAAAATGTGGAAAAATTAGATTTCACTACTTCCCCCATCAGAAAGTGTAAGATCCTGAATTTGTGTTGATGGAATTTGTTCCCTGCTATTTTGCTCCACGGGCAAGGCACTGTAGTCATCAGTCAAACTTGTGCACGCCCTGAAGAGAGGAGCAAAAACTGCTCTTCTTTGCTTTGGCATAAATCTGTTGACATCAACAGCAATGTCCAACATGTGAGAGGAGAAAGCGTTCAAGGATGCAGGGTTTGATTTGTGGTTTTGTGATCGTGCTGATGGCTTTGAACAAAACAAAAGCTCCCACAAAGGGGGACGTGGAGTTTTGGAAGGGAAAAAAAGTCTTTGAAAGAGAGATCCCGGGCAGCTGGGTTACAGCACAAGCTGGCATTCCTGCCCCAGTAGATCCTCCTCTCCTGATTTTCCTCCTAAATAACCATTTCAGACAAAAAATTCCATTTGGTTGAAGATTAATTGATGCTCTGTATCCCATGGCATTCCTGTTGGAGGGTGGGAAAAAGAGAAATACAAACAAAACTATTGACAAGAAGCAACTAAATCAAAGGTGCCTGATGGAGATCAGGGTGAAAGGATGAGCTTTCAAATGGCAGAGGAAAGAAAACCCATCCCAACCAGCATGATTTTGATTTGAGGAACAAGCCTGTCCTCGAAGAAAGTACAAAGTGGCAGAGCTCTGTCCCCCTCTACAAGAACTTTGAATGACAAGCTGAAGTTGTTGTTTAAAAGTAAAGGAGGCAGGAAAAGAGCAGTGAAACAAAGAAAGAAAGAAAAATTTTGACAGGCTGAAGCCATCAAGAATCCAGCACAACCACACTGAAAACGACACGGCGACTTTATCTCAATAGGTTTTTTTCAGATTTCCAGTAAATTCCAGCAGAACTTGCAAGCCTATTTCCTGTATTCCAATTTGATCAGGAAAAATAAGCCAACAAAAATAAGGCAGTTTTACAGTTCCTCTTTTCCCAGCCCCCTCAAAAAAACCATGCAGTATAAAAAGGTAACTGCCCCCCATCCTGGTCACTAAAATCTGATAGTTACAACTGAGGTCCTCCAGCCTCACTCTCTGCAGGCTTTAAGGAGAAATTTCCCTTTTTTCCCCCTCAACACTTTCCTCCCAGCTGCCTCTTGGTGGGCTCATCACCTCTCCAAACAACCTGCTCAGGGGTCTTGCTCAGCCCTGCAAATGTCCAAGCTCACAGTGGAAATGGGGTGGGACAGCATTTTGGGGTTTTTTTCCCAGTGGTGTTTATCCCAGCCCAAACGCCGGCAGACAAAGCCATAAGCAGCACCCAGGAGAAAAGATATGAATATTTAAATAGCTTTCTTAAAACAAAATTAAATACTTTAAGTGCCCAGACTGCATCTCTGCCGTTTTATTGCCACGTTGTTTAAAATGCAGAGGGACAGAACGCGGGGCAGCCGACTCTGAGGGGGCAAACCAGAGCAGGGCTCCAGGAGAAAACACTGCCACCCCTCAGAGATTATTTCATCTCTATCAGGACTGCAGGTACTTTGGCTTCCTTCATGTGATCCGACCTTTCTTTTAAAAAAAAATAAATATCCAAGTGATCCCTGCACTGAGGGATCTAAAAGGCAAAAGGAAAATTTCACCTGTGGGTTTCCAGTGCAGCAGCAACGTGAAAAATACAAGAGAAGTTAAAAGCCTTGCTGCTTTATAAATTATCACAGTCCGTGTTTCAAGCAGGTACAAGAAGCCACAGAGAAGAGTGCAGCATAGCACTGCTAAGAGAGCTTGCAAATAAACTAATTTCTCATTTAACAGTGATTTAAATTAGAGGAGAACTCTGAAACCATACCCCATTTACTGCACTGCCCTGCTGTGAGTAGTGGCTTGATGCTACGAAGGTGTAACACTCCAAATGTGCTCAGTTCCAAGTGAAGGACCCAAAAAAAGGTGACTCTGGAGTTCACTGCAGGTAACCTCACAAAAGCATTTTTTAGAGAGAAATAGTATTGCCTTCCACATCTCCCAGATAAAACAGGGATGAGTTTTCCGCTATTTCAAAAACACCAACAAGACTTAAAAACCAAAGTCTTCTTGTTTAGCCCAACAGTGCAAAGGACAGGGAGAACCACCAGAGAATGACCCTGGCAGCGAGTTTTTGTCCTCAGCAGCTTTAGGGCTGGCTCAGAGACCCCACCTGACAGGTACAAACCCTGTTACCTGCCTGCTCCTCGGCCCCTCCTGCAGCCTCAGGCATTTCCAAGCCATCAAAACAGTTTAAATTTTGCCTCTGCTTTTCCTTTAGCTGGATCTCCAAAGAATTCTCTCCCTGGCTCCTCCTGGCCCAGGACACCAATACCATTCTAGCACCTGACCTACAGGCTTTTCTAAGAGCCTGGAACAGCCCCCCTCTCCTGTGCTAGAACACACACTGCACTGCAGGACAGAACACCCTTAACATGGATTTACCCTAATTTGCTTTACAAAGACCCTTTTTCCTTGTTTTATTACATGTGGAGGAGGGGTGGGTTTTTTTGGTAAATCTAAATCTGTAAATAGGCTTTACGGTCACTTGTAGATATGGTTTATAGCACATTATCTGTTTTCTATTTTAATCCTGAAGAAAATTGACCACTACTTTGTGGTACACTGAAACCACATATTTTTCAAGCCAGCATACAGCAGTCACCACTTCCTTGGTCGGCCGTACTTGTTCTTTTCTTTTATTTGAATTGTATTTCATGTGGTTTAATTGCAGTGTTTATTTACATGGCAAAGACAGAGCATTAATTTTACTGCAGAAGAACAAAAGGATTAATAAGAGACTCAAATGGCAAAAGTCCAAGATGCCATTTCACCAATACCACACGGCAGCATTTTGATCTCCACGAATTATTTCAAAATTACCTCACTCCCAAGCAATGACTGGATTTATTCTGAAGGATGAAGTTATGCTCCTTTCATTAATATCTGTATTATGTCAAGCAACTCTTCTTTATTTATGGAGCTGTCTACATATTTCAATACTTGGGCTGAAGATGGAGTCATTCCCAGAGTCCTCACATTTCCCTGCTTCCCTGAGCTTACCTATCTGATGCTACAGAATGGGGAAAAGCAGATTTTCTTTGAACAACATGAAAATTCTGTCTGTGTTCCCACCTTTTCTGGTGGGATCACCCTGATCTAGGTGGGATTTCTCCTGGAAGAATCTTTCCAGTGTCATTCTAAAGGTCCAAGCCAAGGTGTCTTTTTCCTTATCCCTGTACAGTCAGCCCAACCTTCTGGCAAAGCTTCACAAAAGCCCATTTTGTTTTATTTGAGGTGTGTCCTGCACATTCTATTGCCACGAGCAGCAGCACCTTGCTCAGCAGCTGTGGTGAAAGAGCCACCTCAAACGGCCTCTCCCAACAGCAAAAATCCAGACGGGAATTTCTGCTCCTTAAAAAGACCAGATCAGCTGGAACCTCCTGAAAATTACTGTTAAGAACCTCCTGAAAATGAGGATTAAATATCTTGTCTACAAAAGCCCCTGAGGTGCTGGCTAAGACCACCAACCTCACCATACCCCAGGGAGCCCCAGACGTGTTTCTGTCTCCTCACTGCTATCAAAACTAGCAGAATGTGCCCCAAAACAATCACCCAGCTTCGTATTTTGCCCTAGAAAAACCCTGCTTGGGCAGCTGCAGAGCCACAGAGAGTGTCCGTGTGGAATCACGGGGTGGCTTGGGTTGGGAGTGACCTTGAAAATCACCAACCTTAAAATTTATCCCAACCCCAGGGACACCTCCCACTGTCCCAGGCTGCTCCAAACCCTGGCAAACCTGGCCTCAGCAGAACTGAATCCAAGATCAAGGCAGCACAACTGAGAACCTGTCTTGTTTTATCAGCCTGGCAAAGACCAACCACACACACACACAAAAAACAGCAAAACCACAGATTTTGTGTCTTACTGAAGACTGGGAAGGACGCGTTTCCTTTCAACACCTGGAATTCCTGTTCCAGCCTCCTCCGCAGGTCAATCTGCTCAAACAGAACCTTCTGGAGCTCCTCTAACAAAGAGAAAAAGTGGTTTTGATAATCTGTATAAATAATTCTTGAAAGAACACTTGCAGAGCAATTCATTACTCTAAGACAAAATATTTTAGCGCTTATTAAAAAAGGAAAAAAAAAAAAGTGTTGCATAGACCTACCATAGATTTTGTGCAGAAAGCCATGAATATAAATCAATGTAATATATTATTTTAAAGTATTATATTACAGTGTCATGTATTGATTGATATATATGCATTAATCTCAATTATATCCACCCAAAGGTCCATATATTATTCATATGTTACTTGACAAGCTTAAAATATGGTGCAGAACAAAAGTGCCCCCTATTATCCTCATATTCTATTAAAACAAAGAGCAGTTTTATAATGTAAGAGGCCCTTATTTATTTTACCTTTCCCCATATTTTCCACATCCTTCTTCAGAGAATGAGGTGAATTGGTTTCTTGTGTGTGTTCTCCTTAAAAAAGAGAAAGAAAAAAAGTTATTGATTTACTGATAGTGGGTTTTTTTATCAGTGTTGTCCTTACTACGCATCCACTTCGGAGAATCTGGAGAGGAAAAAAAGGGAGAAAAAATATAAAGAAAGAGTGAGATCGAGCTTTATCTACAAATTTCTGGGTGCTTAGCACAAGTATTTGTGAATTCATAATTTTTTTCTAATTCAGAGAAGTGTCTGCCTCCAGCATGGCCTCTTGCAGACAACAGCTGATGCCTCCTCGATGCTCTTCTTGCTGAGCTGATTCCTCCTTTCCCTCTAACGCCTCTTGAAGATGCTCTTATCAGAGAATAACTGGGAGCAGGCAGGGAAAAAGGAAGATCCTTCTCTACCTTCTCCTCTCAATGGGAAACCCGTGCTCTCCACCTGGGCAGGACCCTGTTCCAAAATCCACAGGCGAAATGCGTTTTTTTGCCTTCATCAGCTCTCCAACTTTATCATCTTCCAGAGCTCCATGGCATGGGCGTGCTGCAACTGGATATAATTTATATCCAGCTGAGATAAAATTGACATTAGTGGTATTTGGATCTAAAGGATGCAGCTCTGGGGTCAGCCAATTGCGGGACTCCTGTCTTAGGCTGCTCACATCAACTTTTAATCATATTATAGTAGAGAATTTTCTATGTAGTAGAATTTGGCTGTTTCCAGACAAATGCACACTACTTCATTCAGCCTTTTTTGACTAAAAAATAAACTGAATTAAAAAAAAATAAATTACAAGTTGTTAAGTTCACCTGAATGACAGTTCAACTTAAAAAACTGAAACTTCTGACAAAAGGCATTACTTTAATTTTCCTCTGCAACTGCAAATATTTTCCTATGATTTCTATGAACTGCTTCTATAAGAAGTTATGGAAACCTTTTTCTAAATCTGTAAAATACCACTTTAGCTGAAATTGATGGAAGATCTTATGTTATTTACAGCTGAAGTAGAAATAGACTCTCAATAATTAAGAAAATATTTGGTAAATAAACGATTATTGAACTAATTGGATTAATTCTTGTTTTAGTCCAGCCAGTAAATACACATCATTAACTCTACTGATAAGTAATCATAAGGGACATAGATATAAATCTGTTCATGTGTTTATGTAGCTGGAAGACAGAATCATGGAGCAAATATCTTGGGTTTTGATGTTTTGTTTGGTTTTCCTTTTTTTAAAATAAAAATCCATAGCACTGAATAGGTTGTCGGACAACAGACAACAGTTAATTTAAAAATTATTGTGTCATCACAATAGGCTAATTTCAAAGTTGAATTGGAAAGTCTTGTAATAGATGCAGTCAGAAATCTTTCTGCAAAACATTTGTTTCTGTTTCTAAAAATCGATGCAATCCTATATTCAGTAAACCTTGAAGTTATAGCATATGAAACCTATCCAATAGCTCTGCATTTTAGCATCTCCTCTCTCTTCATTCCTTAAAAAAAGCCCCGAAAAGCAACCACTCATTCAAGCACATAAATCTGCACAACTGGTATCTAGTGCCAGCAACTCCATTTTAAAAACTTGTTAATGTAACGCAGTGACATAAAAAAAGAAAAAAAAATCATTTCTGTGGGGTATTTGGTAAAAACAAAGTATTTTCTACAGGTAAGTTGTCTCACCACAGTAAAAGATACAGCAAGCTCAAAAATGTTTCACCTTTTGGGCAGTGGTTTGAGGAGTTTCCACAATGAAAAATGGGTTTGTTGGTTTGGGTTTTTTTTTTAGCGTAATTCTTTTTTATGACTGGATGGGTAAAAAACCAAAATATTTTGTCAGATAAATTAGGGTACAGTAAATACAAAGGGAGGAATTTAAGTTTAGGAAGGGTGCATTTGTTGAATTGCAAATACTAGCCTATTCCCAATGCATTTCTTCCATTGAGGCGTCCTTTTCTGAGCATTTTATGTGCAATTTTGAGGGATAACAGGCTCAGAGACAGAAGGTAACTGGATTTTTCAAGGAGGAGGAAGGGAAAGGGGAAGGCAGTAGAGAATGGGGATCACACAGCTCTTTCTCACTTGCTCGGTTGAGCTCCCAGGGCCGTAGGGTTTGAGGTTGCTAACTCGCTGGGACAGAAAAAAACTGCATAAAAATGAAAATAAGGGCATGTAGCATGAAGAGTAACTTCCCCAGCATCAGCAGCTTCCCTACCAAGCCACTTAGGCCTATTAGAAAACCCTCCATGCTTGCTCCTGAAATAAGTAAAGGATGGGAGTGGGAAAATGGAGGTATTTAAAGGCAAAAGCCAGGATATACGGTCTTAAAGAATAATTGCATTGCCAAACTGCTTTCTGGTGTTAAAAAAAATAAAATCTCGGTATTGTCATTGTTAACGGTAATAATAATCAGATGGGTTTCACCTTTCCTGTCCCCTTGAAAATGATAATCAGGAGCCTGCTCTTCTCTGTTTTTCCATACTTCCCAGAGGCCTCATCACGCGTTGTGTACTGCTCTACCTTAATTGAAAGGGAGGAGGTATTGAATATTTAACCAGCTTCCCTTCTCTTAAATGTTAATTAAAAGCTAAATAGGTGTTTAAAAACAAACAAACAGAAAGCCCAAAGAATTTTAATCAGTCTAAGAAAAAATCACTTCCCCTCCTAATAGCTCCACCATAACTCTCCTGGGCCTTGTCTGCACAAAAAACTTGCAGCGTTTGGAGCAGCAAGGCTGAAAGCTGTGCCACCCCCCTGTAAGGACACTGAGACTTCCTCTAGGAAAGGCTGTTTCAGTTTGTTCAGAAAAATCAAACTGCACCTCACCCATCTTTTGGATGGGGGGAAAGAGGGTGAAATATTTGCAGGCCACTTAAAGTGCCTCAACAAAAGCTTTGGGTGCCTCTGCTCTTCCGAAGAAGCTGAGGTGCACAGACATTGCTTTCCTGGAATAATGGTGCAAATGGCTTTCTGAACCTGAAATGTGAGCACCCATCCATGGAGAGCACCTCAAAACTACTCAAAAATTTTCACTGTGAAAAGCAGAGGTCTCAGGATGGGACACTGGCACAAGCTCAGCTCTTGCGGTGCCGCCACTTTATCAGCTTAAGATTTAAATTTTTAACATCTGAATTTTTAATGTTTATGAAGTTATCCTCCTCAAAAGAAATGCATTTTGCCCACACTGTAAAAAAAAAAAAAAAAAAAAAGCCAGACATAGCCAGGTTACCCCTCCATGCTGTGCCACCTCCGCAGTCCTTCCCCAGGAAGCTCTCGGAGTGCTCTCTGAAAAGCAGCTAAAAAATTCCACACTGTCCCAGACAACTCAGCCACCTCAATGGGCTGATTTGTCCAGCACAGAGCATGGATGGTGTGGGAATATAATTCAAATAAACCTGGCTCTACGCCCTGCACCTGGTCCCCAGCTTGTGCCCTCCACAACCCTGACTACACCCGCAGTTCCAAACACGTCATGCAGAACCATCTCCTTTTTCTCTGTCTCCATTCCATCCTCGTTATTCCTGGGCAACCACAGGGCTTTGCGGAGCCCACCACGTCTCCCAAAATCTCTGCACCTCACCCCTGACACTGTGAAACCCATGGCAGCCCTGGT
>JAHLSL010013815.1:857692-931360 GCA_025920805.1 Petroica traversi | reverse complement strand
GCCCGCTCCGCCGCACCCTGCGCGTCTCCCCGCTCGGCGTGGCGGCTGCTGCGGGAGCTCCGCAGCAAATCGGATTTGGGGGGGCCCGCGATTCCCTTGGCTCTCCTTCCGAGGAGCAGCGAGTCCCGCATGTCCCGAGGGTGAAGGTGGAGGTGCAGCGATTTGGGGTTTCCCGCTGCAGCCACTGCCCCGTTAAGGATTAGAGAATTTTTCTTTCGAATTGCATCGCTTGGGGCGGCTCCGGGCTGGACACCCCCGACCCTTCCCCAAATTCCAGCCCAGCAGAATCGCTGCTTTTTAAGTGTTTGCATTATGATCGTGGTTACCATTTTAGCACAGCTCCAACAGGCTGGAGGTTGCATTAATTTTTTTTTTCTAGATCTGTTGAAAGTTTCTTTTCCTCTCTTTCTTTATTTTTAGCTATCTTTAATCATTTAAAATCTGAATATGCTAAAGGATTTAGCAGACAGGAGGAGGTGTGGTCTCACTCCCCTTTCACTACTGCCAGGTGCTTCAGAGAAACACACATAACACTGCAAGAAACCTTTCAGAAATAAGTTTGGGCGGGTTGTTTATTGTTCGGGGTTTCATTTGTTTGTTTGTTTGCTTGACCACCACCATTTATCTGATCCCAGACAGATTCAGAAGTCTCTCTTTTTTTATATATTTTTTTTTGCCTCTCTCCTTGACTCCTTGCTGTGTCCCCAGCCTGGCACTTGTCACCTCTGGTGTCCCCCTGCCACATCCAGCTCCAGCCCAGTGGAAGGGGGCAGGAGCAGGACACCTGAGCTACCAAGCCATAAAAGAAGGGCTTCAAACTCCAAATCTGAGTTGTAAACGACTAAATCCCTTCTGAAGAAGCCTTCAGGCAGACATCTCAAGAAGAAACCCTTAATAAGAGTCGTCTCCTTTGGGGAGTAGATTGGGAGCAGTTATCTCTTAAAAGCAGTTTTTTCTTTTTCACATCACGGGCCCTCTCTGCCGTAGTCTTGATTTTCATCTGTCTTCAGGCTTGCAAAATCGGATTGTCTGGAATTAGGATATTTGAATATTGTTCTTCTTGATGTCAAAGAATTTTTTTTCCTGCCAAGAAGGAATTAGGCCCCAGTGGAAGGCAAGTCTGTGGGCACCCTACTCAGGGCTCAAAAACAGTGATATTTAACCTGTTGCTGCATTGCTGTTCTCACCTTCTTTTTATTATCACATCTTTAAAAAAAAAAAAAACTGCCCCAAAAGCTAAAAGAATATTGCTTATCTATTTCCAGAAACATCCTCCACTCCTTTGTCTTGACTAGCAAAGCGCTGACTTCTGGACACCCAGGGGACAATCTTCCTCCAGAGCATCCTGGTATAAATCTAAAAATAATCTTGAAGCCAGTGGGCTACAATTCATTTTATTACCCCAGTGTTAATCTAGAATAGGTACATAAAAACTGTTAGGACAATTAATCGGCATTAATTTCCAAAGTGAATTAAATTAAATTGAATGAAGACCACCTGAATTCTGAATAAGAACAACCTTCATAGGGGTTTCACGCAGTTTAATTAATCCACTTTTAAATTCTCACCTTCAGCTAATTTGGGTTATTTTCCTGAGTGTCCCCACATAGGCAAAATCTTAGAGGTAAACATGGCTCAGGGGATTTCCTCTGGATTTACCCAGATGTAATTTAGAACAGAAATGTATCCTCTAATACTCTTTGACCACGGCACAGAAATGATGCAGAAATGAGTGATACATAAATTGTGCTCAGCTTTATAAAGGAAACCTTTTCCAAATTTTTTTTTTTTTTAAATTGTATTTCTGTCTGCTCTCCCCCTGTACCTCTGTGTGTATAAACGCAGGTACGTGTGTATGCAGACAGGCACACTACAGATGTGTGCTCTATTTGACTTTGCTCTATTTGTTTAATCCATTAAAGCCTCTCCTCTGTGCACCTGGGACTCCCATTGAAGTTAAACTGGGAGCTGAAGAAACAGCAGGATCAGCTGGCTGGGAGGGAGCTCAGCACTGCACCTTCACAGCTGAAATAGGACGGCAAACCCGAAATCCACAGCCACCCAGGGCCCAGCAATCTAGGGCAAATTTACAAAAGCAAGGTTGTCTTTCAAGGAGCAAAGCCTAGGGAGTGTCAGCAGCTTTCCAAGGGTTGTAGGTGCCAGTGATGTTGTTGCAGTATTTATCACGACTTTGTAATATTGCTCCACTTTTAATGGTACTTGCTGAATTGAGGAGAGCAACTGGGGCAGGCACAGGAAGGTCTCATTTCTCTCCTCCCAAAAATCCATTTCAAATGCCTGATCTGTTATTTCAGCCTGTAAGGCAACTGTACCAGGTGCCTGCTTCTTTTAAACAGCAATTTTCAAAACCAGGGGAATTATTTTTCCTTCGGAAATCAGTAGGACTCAAGGGTTAAAGCTCCCTAAATTGCATTTGGTGACTAATATCTAAGAACAAGGTTTGGTTTGGAAAGGTCCTGAAAGACCATCTATTTCTAACCCCTCTGAGAGAGGCAGGGACATAACCAGTGGCTCCCTGGTGCCTCTGAGGTGACATTCCCCAGGTCAGAGCAGTCTTCTCCAAGAACAACTTGTGCCAAACGTCCCAGATTGTCACAGTAAGAGAATATATTAAATAACTCTTCAAATAATGGTACCAGTGGGGTAAGGTATAGTGGTATGCTCATGCCAGAGCACATCCAGAAACCCGGAATTTTACTCTTTAGTACAGTGAATTATGGCGTGACCTTGCAGAGAGCCATTTATAGACCAACGTTTTAAAGATAAGCTCTCAAATAAGAGTGCCCTGTGAGTAATCTGGTATGCTGCTCATCTGTCCAGACTGGGCATTTCTGAAAATCAATCTCCTTTGGGTTGGGATTTCTCAGTTGACATACCTAAGTTGGAAAAATACGACCTCTTCTTCAAGCCTCAGTTTATGCATCTGGAAAGGATGTGTGTGAATGTGTTTAGGGCACATCATTCATCCACCAGCATCTCAGAGAGGTTTTATAAAATGTAGTTGAGTTAAAAACTCAAATGTACCCTGGCCTTCATTCTCACTTTTTTGTAATGTCCTTGAAAATAAATAAATATCCAAATACTGTAGCTAAAAGCATCTCTGAAAAGCTGCATAAAATTAAAGATTCCCAAGAATTTAGAAACTATAGAGTAACTTCATAGTTTGATTCAGGTATTTACAGACAGGACAGAAGATTGCTGCCAGTCTTTCCTCCTTGCCATCCAAATTTTAATTTCATGCACTGCAAGATCAATCCACCTTCTGACACATTATTCTCATAAATCTGGATGCATTTTGGAAAAATTCAAGGCCAGGCTGGATGAGGCTTTGAGCAACCTGATCTACTAGAAGGTGTCCCTGCCCATGATGGGAGTTCAAAATAATGTCTCTTTCAACCTAAACCATTCTGTGATCCAAGGGAAAATGCTCCTACCAATTTGTCAGATTTTAAAACAGAGCAACAATCCAATGGAGTCAATCTTTATGATGGAAACGGGAGATTTTCAAAACAGGAGGCAGCAAATTTTATGGCACCTACACCTCATACAGAAGGTGAGAATGTGGCCTCAAGGTTGTGCAGGGGAGGTTTAGATCAGATTATAGGGGAAATTTCTTCATGGAAAGGGTTGTCCAGACCCACAGGCTGCCCAGGGCAGTGGTGGAGTCCCCATTTCTGGAGTGACTCGTACTTGGGGACATGGATTGACAGTGAGCTTGGCAGTGCTGGGAGAATGTTTGGCCTTGATGAGCTTAGAGATCTTTTCCAAACTAAAGGATTATGTGATTCTCCCCCCTGATGCTCCTACCACCTCCTGCTGGAGTTGGGACCACTCACTTGGGCAAGCTGATGGCTTCTGCCTTTGGCATCAGCTCACCTAATCAATCACCTCTACTCCTACCTTGCCAATTCTTCTGTTGCTGCCATCCCCACATTATAATTTAGGCATTTCCAGAGCCCCAGCTCTTCACTGGTGTAATTGAATTTTCAATGGCTAGTGAGTTTTCACCAGTGGCAGAACCAGTTTAATTCCCTTTCCCCGTGTCCTGCCTACTTTTCCAGTTCCCTCATTGTGGTCCCCCTCTGTCTGCAGGGCCACATTTCAGCCTCAAATAGTGAAATGCTGCTCTGAAAATAAAATTTTCTACCTTCCCGAGAGGAGTGTTCCTCATCACAACAGAAGAATACTGGGAAGAGGCTTAAAAATATCTTCAGCTCATTTTGGCATCAGGGAAAAAAAAATTACAAGGATTTGTCCCCAGCATAAACTTGTGAGTAAGACCCTATCTTAGGTACCTTAAAAAAGGACTTTTATTTCACAGCAATGCTAACACACTCAGATGAGCTGATGTTTAGAAATCAAGCAAGCACAAAATTAATTTCAAAGGAGCACCACTGCAGATTAGTTTGGCCCAGAAATTAAAGTCTTTCCTATCTGCTTTCGCTTATGATTGTTAATTAATTGGTAGGTAATAAACACAGACACCAGTTTTGCAGGAGTAGAAACATGAGGATATCATGGACTAGCTTTCCTAGTGTTCTGTTATTAAGTCATACTCCAGTATTCAGGAAAAAAACAAACCTGCAGAGAAGACAGAAGAGGTGTTTTTGAAGAGGTGCCTACAACAGTCCAGCTGCTTTTTGTACAGCACTGTGCTCTCTTTTGGGGCCTGGTTTGTCTCTTTCACAGTCCCAGCCCCAGGTTAAGGTGGGTGGTTGAATTCCTTGGTCAGGCTTGAGGTACACACCAGACCTGCAGGACAGGTCAATTCCTTGCCACCAGCTGTGACACCTGGCTGTGTGAGAGCAGTGCCAGTGGTTTCCTCCCTCTTTATGAATTCACAGAATCACAGAATGCTTTGGGTCAGATGGAACCTTCATAATCATCCAGTCCTATTCCCTGTTAAAGGGCAGGGACACCTCCCACTGTCCCAGGCTGCTCCAGCCCCATTGTCCAGCCTGGCCTTGGGCACTGCCAGGGATCCAGGGGCAGCCCCAGCTGCTCTGGGCACCCTGTGCCAGGGCCTGCCCACCCTCCCAGCCAGCAATTCCTTCCCAATGTCTAATCTAAACTTAATTCCTTTAAGTCTAAAACGATTCCTTCTTGTCCCACCAGCTTCTTCCCAGGACAAACCGAAGTGCCCTAATTCTTCACTGCAGGGCTCAACGAGGCATCTCTAGTGTCTGAATTAGGTAACCAAACATGCACATTATAAATTTGGGGGATATGGATTAATCCATACAACAAATCCTCAAGGAAATCTTTGGAAATATCATGACAATTTTGGGGGGGTCAGTGCCTTAATTCCACCCCACTCCAGTCACACTAAGTGCACTAACAAGTGGCTGAGCAGTTCATAGTGACCATGAACAAGCAAAAAATTGCAATAAAAGTGGCTGGGGCACTGGGATGCAGCAAGAATAGAGGACACACACTGTGCTTTTACCCCACGAATTCCTGTCTCAGGAAATAAACCCCAAATACCCCACCACAGCCTTGCACATCAAACCCACCCATCCCAAGCTCTCTGCTCCCCACCCTGCCAAGTGCCCCTTCTGCAGACACTTGTCCCCATCAGTGAGGAAGGACAGGTGAGTGCCAGTCCCACGGGGACAAGCTCAGGGACAACCTCCTGGACATGCAGTCAGCCACCTCTGGCTTGGAGGGGTGTCAGTTTCCCAAACCTCATGAACTGAAGGAATGCTGTAAATGTTTGGCTGAGTTTTAGGAAGGAGGAGTTAAGAGCACCTACTTTGCCTGTTTATATTTGCTGCTGCCAAAGGAACTGAGAGGCCATTAGCAACCCTGCTGGTCTTTCAGCATTGGAACTAAACACCTCCAGCCCCAGAGGGCTTCACAGCAGTAGGAAAAACCTCACGCTTGTAAGGTCTCCAGCCCTTTATTACTTTTTTCCATCATGATTACCTTGGCTCCAGAAAGTTTTAATACCGTTCAAAATTCAATCCAGTTTTATTGACATCTCTAGTTTTGCCAAACAGTTAAACTGAAGCAGACAGCATGAATTTCAGTCAATCAATATTCATTTAAAACTGGACACCCATATGTAAGCATACTCTCTCCTTGGCAATGAGTAGGGAGGCTAAACAATCAATCCACACTTGTATTTAAACTCGGCGACTGCATTTTCAAAAACCCCCACATAAGGCAAAATTGAATGGTTGAATAAGGCAACATGTGATTTCTGTTATGTTATTATTAATAATTAATAATTCACTTAATAACACAGCGGGAGCCTAATCCAAAACCCACTGATGTCAATAGATTTATTTCCAGTGTACTCAGTAGCACAAAGCAGACACAAAAGCTCAGGTTTTTAACAGCATTTAAGCACCTACATCCTGAGCTGGACTCAGACACCTTCTGCTTCACGGCCTCTTGGCTCAGAACAAGGCAATGGAGTGGTGGAGATTTGGTACAGTGAATAATGGAGTGTGGTGGATGTATGGCGAGTAACAGAGATGGAATAAGAGCTGTCCAGGTACACGTGGCAGGGTTAGGTTTACATTCTGGCCTTACAGCACTGGTTAATGCCCACCTCTTCTGGCGTGGGCATACACCATATAAAACCGATGTTTATCCTGTTGTACTTGAATACAATAGGCAGATTGTGTCCATTATTGACAGCCTGGGACAGCTGGGGCTGTTCCCCTGCACAAGAGAAGCTCCAGGGAGAGCTCAGAGCCCCTGGCAGGGCCTAAAGGGGCTCCAGGAGAGCTGCAGAGGCACTGGGGACAAGGCCTGCAGGGACAGCAGCCAG
Source organism: Petroica traversi (assembly GCA_025920805.1). Classification (NCBI taxonomy): domain Eukaryota; kingdom Metazoa; phylum Chordata; class Aves; order Passeriformes; family Petroicidae; genus Petroica; species Petroica traversi. The sequence goes on along the minus strand of JAHLSL010013815.1, from coordinate 924,561 downwards.
GGAATGGCTTCCCAGTGCCAGAGGGCAGCAATGGATGGGAGATTGGGAAGGAATTGCTGGCTGGGAGGGTGGGCAGGCCCTGGCACAGGGTGCCCAGAGCAGCTGGGGCTGCCCCTGCATCCCTGGCAGTGCCCAAGGCCAGGCTGGACACTGGGGCTGGGAGCAGCCTGGGACAGTGGGAGGTGTCCCTGACCATGGCAGAGGGTGGCACTGGATGGCCTTGAAGGTCCCTTGCAGCCTAAACAGTTTTGTTACTAAGATTTTTATTGGTTAATACTATGATAACAGCTGTCATACATTATCTGCATCCCCATTTCAGGCCCTGGCTGTGTGCAGAGACTGATGTGTAAAAGATAAGAAGATCCAGGAAACATCAAGCTGTCAAGTTTACTCAAAACTTTCCCTGGCCTTTTCCTGGCTGCCGTCAACATCTTTAAGGCAGCTTCTGAGAAGTGCTGTGGCAGCCAGACACCCAGGCCTTGGACATCTGGACCTTAAAGCAAATATTATGGTTGTTGTTATTACTGTTTTGCCTCCCTAATTAACCAGTTGGGCCCTTGCCAGCTCTTTTTCTCTCTGCATTGCAAGGGTTGTTTCCACTGGGTTTAGGCAGACAGTCTTACTTTAACATCCCTATTGATCAGCTGCCATTCTCACATGGTTAAAGCACTCCTCTTGGGGAACTCTCCAGTGTTTTAAGTGCACACAGTTACTCTCATGACTGGCTTGTAAACAGGTTTTAATGGGGCTATTAGTGTAAAAGGACAGGAAACTTTCAAAAACAGCCTTTTAAATATTCATGAAGATGTTTAATCTGGTGCTTAATCACCACTGTTTGCATATCAGAAAAGCGGGGGGGCAGCAGTGCCTCGCTGTTAACTTCAGCAGGACATTAATAAACGCTCTCAGACCCAGGATTAATGCCCAAATGGCAGCCAAACTCTTAGCAAAACACACCTTCTGAAAAAGAGCTTCCCAAAATTGCTGTCCAAGGAGAGTGACAGCTCCCAGGAGAGGAGGTTCAGGGCCAGGCTCTGTTCTTGCCCTTGCTGAGCATGGCACCACCTGTACCTTCTGCTCTGGTTGAGTCCCTTTGGGTCACAAGGGCTTCCGAATGGACTTTTCTGCCTGAGTGGAGGGTTCAGGGCCCCAGGGGCCTCCAAAAAGCAGTGGGGTGCATTGTGTCCTGTGTCTGTCACTCACTGGGCTGGATGGGCCCTCCAGGAGGTGCCAACATCTCCCCACTCCCAACCAGGGGTTCCTTCACTCATGTTTTCCTTCCAGCAAAGCTCTGCCTCAAACTTTGAGCTGGTTTATGTTGACTGAAATGGTGCAAGGGCATGAAAAAACCGCCATTTAGCTGGTTTAAGCAGTGATTTTATCCCAGTGACCCCTTCTGATCTTTCCTGGCCATTCATGTGGTCACACCTATTCACTCACTGCTCTGACCTGCCCTGGGAGCCTCACAACTTGGGCAAAGGCAGAGTGAGCTAAACACAGAATTCCAGCTTCTGTGTTGCTTTGGGTGTGGATTTTTAGCCATTTCTCTGGCAATTTTTTGTAACACATGCCTTATTTTCATTTAAAAAGTAAAGGCGGAAAGGATAGTATTTCCCCAGTGGGAGAGACTTCATGCAATTTTAAAAACGTGCATTATTTAATCCAGCAGGCATTAAGATGCCTTGAGCTGTTAACACCTGTTGTGGAAATCCATAATACACAGGCTTAAAAAACCAACAACCCTGAGAGACCCATAAAGGTTCCTGCAGAGCTGTCGTCGCCTCTTGTGTCAATGAGTACTTAAGGGCCCTGAAATCTGTGGCTGAACTCACTTACTGAGCACATGTTTTCTCTTCAGCTCAAAAAAAAAAAAAAGTTCCTTAGGATAATTTCATTGAAGAAAAAAAAAAGAATAATGAATATGAAACACCAGTGAACTGCATTTCTTACACAAACCTCTCATGCATTTTTCATACATTTCCCCACCCAGGCGCCTAAATGCACCAGCTTGTAGTCTGTGTTACTACCTTGTAAAACTCCACGTAAAACTTCAGCCAACATATTTTTTAGTGCCTTGACACACTGTCATTTAATGTATCTCAGACCTAGGTAGCCTGCCCTCAGCTGGGGAGGTCACCACTGTCTTCCTAAGAGGTAGATAAAAAATAAATTATATTCCCAATAGGAAATGCAAGGGAAAAGCAAAACTCCCCTGGGAAAGTGTTAAAGAAACTCTTAGTTTCTTCTTGATTTCACATTAGCAACACCTGTGCTCATTTTATCTTCATAATCAGCAGAAACCAGTTGTGCTCTGAAGCCCTGGCTGTGCTGGAGCCAGTGGAAATTTTCCCATTTAAACAACAGGGCCCCTCTGATGGGACCTCTCTGATGGCACCACCTAAAATTTAGATAGCTGCCTTCAGCAAGGAGCTGAGTTGGTGCCAGCTGAGCCCCTCCTGGGGGTGCCTCTTGAGCTGTCACACATCTTGCTGATCAATGTCAGATTGTTGGCCCCTCAATGATGCTCCTCCCACCCTGGGGTGTCTGGGAAGTCTTGAGCGACAGGAAAAAGGGAAGAAACAGTTCCCATCGTTTAAAAAGGGGAGAAAGCAGCACCCTGGGGTTTACCGGCCTGTCAACCTGACCTCTGTGCCTGGGAAGACCACAGGACAGAAGGGAAGGGGAGGATGGGGAGGCGCAGGGCTGCACCAAGGGAAAATCCTGTCTGACTCAATGCAGTGGCTTTCTTAGATGAAGAAATCACATCAGTGGGTCAGGGAAGAGATACAGATGTCATTTATCTGGACTTCTGTAAAGCCTTTGACTTGGCATCCCACAGCTTCCTTCCCTCCCAGCTGGAGACTGTTGGATTCCATTATTAGAGGGATAAGGAGCTGGATGGTCACACCCAGAGGGTTGTGGTCAGTGGCTCAGAGTCCCAGTGGACATCAGGGACAGGTGGTGGACCTCAGGGGTCCACATGGGCACCAGTGTCACTGAATATCTTTATTAATGACACACAGGGGTCAGGGGCACCCTCAGTGAATTTGCAGAGGACACTAAGAGGTGCAGCTGAGAGGTGCAGCTGACACACCTGGAGGGTGGGATGACATCCAGAGGGACCTGGACAGGCTGGAGAAGTGGCCCATAGGAACCTCATGAGGTTTAACAAGGCCAACGGCTGGAGCTGCAGCTGAGTCAGGACAACCCCTGGGGTCAATCCAGGCTGGGGATGAGCAGAGGGAGCAGCTCTGGGAGCAGGACTGGGGGTGCTGTGGGTGAGAGCTGGAGCTGCCCCAGCCCTGAACCCCCTGGTCTGGGCTGATCCCCAGCGTGGGCAGCAGGGCAGGGGGATTGTGCCCCTGTGCCCTGTGCTCAGGTGAGACCCCACCTGCAGAGCTGCCTCCAGCCCTGGGCAACAACAGCACAAGGACGTGGAGCTGCTGCAGCCAGGGCAGAGGAGGCCACGGAGATGCTGCCAGGGCTGGAGCCCCTCTTCTGTGAGAAAAGGCTGAAAGAACTGAGATTGCTCATCCTGGAGAAGAGAAGCTTCAGGGTCATCCAACTGCAACCTTCCAGTGCCTGGAGGAAACTTACAGGAAAGATGGGACAATACTGTTTGCAAGAGCCGGCAGTGGCAGGACAAGGGAGAAGGGTTTCAAGCTGAAAGAGAGTAGATTTATCAGATATCAGGAAAAAAATCCCTCCGAGGAGGGTGGCAGGCCCTGGCACAGGGTGCCCAGAGCAGCTGGGGCTGCCCCTGGATCCCTGGCAGTGCCCAAGGCCAGGCTGGACATTGGAGCAGCCTGGGATAGTGGGAGGTGTCCCTGCCCATGGTAGGGGGGTGGACAAGATGACCTTTAAAAGTCCCCTTCCAACCCAAACGATGATTCCATAATTCCATGGTTCTATGGTTCTGTGATTCTGTGATTCTCTCTGGGTGTCCTGGGGGCACTCAGGTATCTGCATGTGCAGTGGTGTCCCAGCTCCCAGCAGAGTCTGGGGATGGAGCTGCAGCAAGCAACAGCTCTGTGAGATAAAACACAAATATCTATTGCCATCTGAGCTGACCTGGGCTGCCTGTAATATCACATATAGTAGGACTATGAGGGGACAGAACCTTCTGGAGCAAGAGCAGAGCCCAGCTCAGCTGACCAGGGTCCCCTCAGACGTGGCAGGATTTCATGGTGTGATTTCATGGGGATGTCTGTGCAGGGCCAGGAGCTTGTGGGTCCCTTCCAGAGCAGGACATTCCGTGATTCCATGGTTCTGTGACCTGTTTTAAGGCAGCTGGATGGAGTCCTGTGTGCTTGCACCAAAATCCCCCCACACTGGGTCTGCTCAGGAGCTACAGGAGACAGGTCCCACCTTGCTGCGGGGTAAGACAAACCCTGCAGCTGCAGGAGGGTTTTATCACAGGGATAATTAGAAAACTTTCCTACCTGCCTTTATTAACTAAATAATTTTATAATTAGTTCGCAGCACTCGAGCCATTTCAGCAGCAGGCGTAGAAATCTCTGAGGGAGGCAGGGAATACCGAGATTGTTTATTCATGGATCCTAGGAAATTTTCCACCGTGGCTGTCTCCTGTGGTGGGCTCCTCGGGGACAAGTGAGAATCTCAGCAATTTCATGAAACTTACTTAACACTCTGTCAATGTTCAGATGAGAACAGGAGGCAGGAGGACAGGTGGCTTCATCCTGAAAAATGTCGAAGACAAAGCTGTCACAAATGTGGGGAAAGCCATGGTCAGGCTCAGACTGCGAACTGGCTGTGGTTTATCTGCCTGGCACATGGCCTGGGGCACTACTCCAGTGAAAGTTTCCCTCTGTTTCTCTGTTGGAATCAGAGGATATTTTACACCAGAACATAAATTTTCCAATATTATTCTTGATTTCTAGTAATCTCTGCTTTAGCAAGGCACTGGCACTTGGCTTTTGCCTGAGTTTTACAGCTTGGCACTTGGGTGGTGATGCCTTTCTTGAAGGGATCTCATGGCACTTACAGGGTAAGGCTTTTGGTTTGACAACACAATTGTCAAGGACCTTATCTTCAAGTAAAGCTACTCAAATTTATTCAGGCAGAAAATTCTGAGGCTGGAAACATAGCTGCTAATTCTGTTTTATAAACCTTTTGTAATATATTTTTAAAATAACACTGGTTGTAGAAGACAATTATAATCTGTCTTAAAATACTTCTCTCTCCCAGACTCTGATAATTTTCCATTATTTGCTTTGGGAAATATTTCAGTAACAAATGTAGGAGAAATGCAAGAACTAAGTCTATTTTGAAAATCCATGAAAATAAAGAAAGGTGAATTTTTGATATTTTTAAACAAAAACTGATATTTCCCCCAAAAAATGTAAAGAAAAAATAGGAATACATGGAGTAATCTTACTCAGTCAGAGTGGTGATTCCTTATGATTACTTCCTGAGATCTATCCTGAAACTACTCCCTGCACTGGAACAAAAAAAGGAATTTGTAAAGTTACTTTTCTAAGATAGAACCATAGATTGGCTTGAATTAGAAGGGACCTTAAAGATAATCTCATTTCACTCCCTGCCATGGGCAGGGACACCTTCCATGAGACCAGGTTGTTCCAAGCCCTGTCCAACCTGGCCTTGGCTATTGCTACTCAGGGATTTTCTTTGCAGTTGGGTGCTTCAGAAATAATTTCTTTGGCTTCTGTGGTTGTTTCTGGCAGATAATTGCAGGGGTTGAGATTAAATCTTTCTTGATCAGCCTTTTTTCCTCCATCCCACATGCTCTGGGGTAAACCCATGACTCCCTGCCCTAGCTCTTCCTCATTAAATGAGGTCTGCACAAGAAATGACAGCCCTAGGTAATTTTTGAGAGGAAAAAAAAATATAACCTGAGAGGACAACTTCACAGCCATCTTTGCACCTGCAGTGCCAAAGGACACCACTGGACAGAATAAACCCAAGAAGAGAACATTTCTGGGGACATCCCTAAATAGATGTTTATTTTTAACCCAAGCCTGGAAGATCCCATTCTTTCTGCAGGAGTCCTGTATTAGTGCTCCAGCTGAGGAACATGCATTAGCAACTCTTAGTCTCTTGTACCGAGCATTATGTCTCATCTTTGAAGTCAGATTAATGGAGATTAGTGGTACCACTTAAGAGTTTAAACATCATTCTGACCCAAATTGGTTGTGCAGTCCCAATGTATAACATTGCTCATGCAAGGCTCTTACTGTCCAGAAAGTGATTTCACTAATTGTTTCATGGAAGAAAGCTTGTGTTACTTTCTGCCCTAATCCTGAGGTACTGCCCCCCACGCTCTCCACATCCACTGTCAAACACATCTGGTTATCCATCTAGGCAAGGACCCATTTAATAATCAAAGATCATTTTGTTATAGCTGCAGTTGGCCTGTCTGCCTGCCTCCCCCGAGTGATTTCATCCATGCCTCTGATCTGCTGGATGTCTGCTCCAGTTTCCACAAGGAGTGACACAGGACTTGAGGGAAACAGACAAAAAAAAAAAAATAAACAGGCATGGCACTGCAGAAACTGCTGCACTGTATTAAAACAAATGGTTTTAATTATTTAAAATTAGATGCCTTGGCAGAAGCCATGCAGAAACTAAAAACAGAGGAAGCAAAAATATTCTTGTTTAAGACTACAGAAATGGAATTGATCCCAATAAGTCAAGTTTATTTTTGTGAAATAATTAAAGAAAACCTCTTGCATTTCTCTGGCTGTGTGACCAAAACCAATTTGGAAACACGCTGAACTTTTCAAGAAATCATTCACTTAGTTGGATTTGGTCCTGGCGTTATATAAAAAATAAAAAAATAGAAAGGAATAAAAGAGAATCACTTTCCCAGTGTTGCTTTTAGCATTTCCCATGGGACTGTCTACTGATGTCAGCTGGTTTGTTTTTTTTTTTTGGATGGAGCGTTAAGAACAAACTCTCATTTCCCTGTTCACGGGCCTGGCAGCCCTTGGCTGGCTCACAGCCTTTGTTCTACCTCAAGGGTCTGCACAGACACATGAGCCCAGGATCCAATTTATGCCAGAGTTTCAGTGCAGTGGCCATCCTGGTGTGTGTGAGCAGATTCTCCACCCAGCCAAGGGAGGCACAGAGGTGTCTCTGCAGCAGATTGAGCACCCCAGGCAGGCAGACATTTCCTGCCCTGCTTGGCTTTCAGGAGCACCTCCACTTGGCAGAAGAGGAATTTATGTGGCTATTTTAAGAAGCCTCCCCGTCCCCTAAATAATGAAGATAGAGGAACCTGAGTTAGGCAGGTTAAATCACAGGGGTGACACATCTCCTGGCTCTGCTGAGGAGCAGCAAGTGTCAGGGGGCTGTGGTTTACTGTCTCCTGCCCGTGGCTGGCCAGCTGTGTGCTCCACTCTAAATTAACCCAAGTCCAGGAGACAAATTCCCACCTCTCCCAAGAACTGCTCAGGCAGCACTTTCAATAACTTATGTCCATCTCTCCCATCACAATCTCGAGGCACTGCACCTCCAACACAAGGAGGGAGCTTCCTATAAACCCCCACCCCTTCCTTCAGCACCAGGGGTTCTCCCTTGGGGTTTCTCATCAAAACACTGACCCACCCTGACCCTGTTTAGCTGTCGGGATCTGACAAGATCACAGCCTGGGGTGGTATGGCTGAATTTACATGTGCTTAACAAATTGCCTGTTCACTCAATTACATTTTATTTAATCATCTGTAATCATATAAATTATGCCTGATGGTAGTAAATGTTCGTGTCAGTTCCTAATTACAGATTGATTAATTGGCTGTGGTGATATGTATTACTTATATAAGAATATATGAGGATGATGATAAATTATTATTAGTATGCAACATTTCGTATCAAATGTAGGGGAAACTTTCTTTTCTTGGGCATTTACATTCAGTCTATCAAAGATTTCTTGCATTATCCCATGCCCCAAAAAGGGACACTTTCACTATAATAAAAATAAAAAAAAACCAATAAAAAACCAAAGAAAGAGAAATATGGTGCATGTTGCTTCGTGCCTCTGATGAGGCTTCAAGCAACTAAAAACTCTTGAGGATTCCACCCACCAAGAACTTGCCTGTTGCTTTCCACTCACTGCAGTACTGATCTGGACTGCATCAAGGCAGATTTCAGCATGAAATTCAAGAAAGTGAGAAAAAAAATTGTGCTGATGTCATCTGGTGATGAGCCCCCTTGCTGCAGGGTCGAGCCTGGCCTCAATACTGCCCTGATAACTGAGTTTCGAGGGCAGGAAGTATAAGTTCAGATTTGCTATTAAGAAGAAATATTTTTTGCTGAAGAATATCTGCTTTCCCAGATAAATATTCAACCAGATCAGGCTGCTCCCAGCCCCAATGTCCAGCCTGGCCTTGGGCACTGCCAGGGATGCAGGGGCAGCCCCAGCTGCTCTGGGCACCCTGTGCCAGGGCCTGCCCACCCTCCCAGCCAGCAATTCCTTCCCAATCTGCCATCCATTGCTGCCCTCTGGCACTGGGAAGCCATTCCCTGGCTGCTGTCCCTGCAGGCCTTGTCCCCAGTGCCTCTGCAGCTCTCCTGGAGCCCCTTTAGGCCCTGCCAGGGGCTCTGAGCTCTCCCTGGAGCTTCTCTTGTGCAGGGGAACAGCCCCAGCTGGCCCAGGCTGGCTCCAGAGCAGAGGGGCTGCAGCCCTGGCAGCATCTCCGTGGCCTCCTCTGGGCTCATTCCAGCAAGTCCATGTTTTTCCATGACAATATCAGTCATGACTGGACTTAGCACTCATTCCCAGAAGAAACCAGAAACAATCCACGTCTGAAGGTCATCTGGCTCCTCCCACACAGCATGGCAGCGCTCCCCAAACTGATTTTTTTTGTGTTTTCAGGAAAAATAAATATAAAAACTGTACCTTCTGTGCCAAGGTGACTCAAAACATCTTAAATACGAGTACTGAAAAACAATCCTTGAGGAGCCCCACTAACAAGCTATCCCCAGTCCAGCACTTCTTCTGTCACTAGAGATTCTTATTTCCCCTACAGGTAAATACCTCACAATTTTCTTTCTAAGTCCCCATTTCTCCAGCTTCACTAATCCAGCTAATCCCTCTCTGAAGCAAGGATAAGTGACACCTTTTTCATTTCCTTATCTAAAAGTTAGGTCTCTTATCAAAGGAATATGCTAAACACAAGTGACAATTTCTGTGTCTTTGGAAAGCCCCAGTTATATTTAAGATCACAGCTCTACATCTGTAGCCATTCTTCCCTCCAAATTTTGTTGCATTTTGTCACCTCATTGATGTTAAAGTGCTTAATAAACTGAAAAATTAAGGGTCTAATTTATTTTCTACCTCTTTGTATCTGGGATGGAGATTTTCCAGTGCCTTCACCTGGAGTGAATTAAGCTCTCCAACATTTCTTATGTCTCAGAAGTGGTAATTTTCAGGGTTTTTTTACTTATTTCTTAGTCCCCAGCCTACCCGGCTGCCCTTCCTGCCCTGGACACTGAAGCAAGGTGTGTGGTTGGAATTTAAGAGGTAAAACCAATGTGTCTGACAGTCATTGGACAAGAAACTCTTCTTTAAAAAATGTCTCCACGCCCCTGCGTCTTCCAGGAGCCCATAGACACAGATTTGCAATGTTCTTTCCTGTTTTATCAAATTAGGTATCTCTCTTAGATCTACAGGATGGGTGACCACATTTTGGCCATTTCCCATTCGAGGAGCATTCTCTGAGCTGTTGTTGTGACAATTTGTGAGACATCGATTCTCAGGAGTGACATCCAGGAAATTATCCTTTCCCAATCTGCTTCTGAGGGGAGACTCTGGGCTGCCCACAGAGGATAAGAATTGGAGCCCATCTGAGAACCCCAATTCCTGGGAGCCAAACAGCTCCATCATCTTCTTGTTGATGTAGAAATTTTGGGTAATATTGGCAGGTATGACCTTCAGGTTTCTTACACCTGAATTTTGTTCTCCACCTCCTGGGGTGGGTAGCATAAATTAGTTTCCCAGAAGTTAAGGCTTTAAGGTGGAAATATCTGTCTGTCTGTCAGTGCTGTCAGGCGTGGGAGATGTCAGGTGTGGGGTGTCTCAGCATCCTCTTTGACCTCTCCACAAAGATGAGTGCTCCTGCAACTTTCTTTCCCCCAAACCCCTGAAAGAGGCTGGGCAGTGCAGAAAGCCATTTTAGCAGGTTACTGTTATGATTTCTCCCCCAAAATCAGGAATTCTCTTCTTTATTTTCTTTTTTCTCCTCCCACTATTTTCTTCCCTTTCCCCATAGTGGCTCTTTCTCAGACGCTGCTGTAGGAACCCTCCTGGTGGATGCCTGGCTCTCACTGCAAGGGAAACACTCAGCTTCCCTCGAGTAAGTGAGCTTGGATGAATTACTTACCCATCACTGCTTTGGCTTCCCTACCAGAAAAATCGGTACAAAACCGATTACAGACTGAGGTCTATTTAGCTAATGCTGATAAAGAGCCGAGGGACTGGGCACGCAGTAGAAACATCTACCATGCTGCTGTTGTAAGGTGGTCACTTACATTCCTGTGTGTAAATAAATCTTGCAGGGGAAAAACCTCTGGGATGACCAGGAAACACACAAATGCTGGAAATGTCTCATCCATTTATGGTGAGCTGAATTTCTAAGCCAGAGAGGAGCGAGCGGAGTTGTTCTGTTTTCACTCGGGGTTTTAGGGTTTGTATTCAGGCTTGGCTGGATGCCCTCTGGGATAGAGAGATTCTTTTTGCTTCTGTCCTGCTGGCCATGGCAAATCTGCTGAAGAAGGGGTGCCAGGGAGGGACTGGGAGATTCGTGCACCACTCCATTCACCTCCCATCCTCTCACCTCTTGGCTAATCTGTCCAGTCCCATGCAACAAACTGACCCAAAAACCCCAAAACTGCATTTCCCACTCCTCTTTGAGTCTCCTCAGCTTGTGACCAGCAGTCTTGACATAATTAGTTCATTTTATCAAATTCAACAGGATCCCACCCTTCTTTTTTTTGACAGCCGTCTAATGCTTTCCATGAACAGGGTGGGAAATGCTACCCAGCAGCTCAATAGGCATTTCCATAACCAGATGTTTAAACCATGATAATTGTTTTTATAAAACTAATCTATGTGGCCAAACAAGCAGAACTACACTGGTGTTTTTAAAAAATGCAGTAGATTTGTAGTTGATGCATTAATATTAATTAATTCTCATAAAAGATCATTAATGGTGTGTACAGTGAAGTGCAGGACTGGTCAGGCTGGGTCAGAGAGAGAGGGCATCTGTGTGAGTGATGTGCAATGCTCAGGGTCAGAGCATTTCAAAATTATTATCTTCAATTATTTACATCTTTCCATCTACCATGTGGTGGGCTCGGGCCTGTGCAAGGAGTTTCTGCTGTCCTCACAGAGTTTTTCATTTTTCCTTTTCCTCAGGAATGGCGTGCATTTAAATAAAAATTACCTGGTGAAACACTGCCCTGTTTCCTGTGCCTGACAACGATTCAGGGAGGAGAGTGGGTGGTGCTGCTGCAGTCATTCAGAGCTGGGGAACCCTGTGCTCCCTGGCATTTTAAATCCTGTGAGCCCATCCTGCATGAGCCCCTCACCAGGAGATCCCAATGTCAGGTGTAAAAATGAAGCTGGGAAGGAGAATTAAGGCTGCAAATTTCATAACAGATTATATCTTTGTTATCATCATCATTGACAACAAAGAAGAAGTTTAAATGCTTCTCTCCCCTACCTCCAAACCTTCAGTGAAAGGAATCCAACTTCCTTTTTTTTTATTTTTTATTATTCTTTTTTTTATTATTATGTTTTTATTTTGCTGATGGCAACAGCATCAGGCCTGCTATATATCAACCATGATATATAGCCTTACGAGCTGGCTGTTGACAACTTATGGCTCTTTTGTCTGGGTTTGCCTACTTGGCTATTTAATTACGTGAAGTGCCTGTTTTTTCTGCACGGGGCTCATTGTACCAGAGGCTGCTGGAGTTCATGGATGGAGCTATGTTCACATCAGCCATCAGGCTGATATTTCAGATACATTTGCATGACCATGCTGCAAAATATGTGGTGGAAGGAGCTGCTGCTTGAAGCAGCTCTTTGGTTCATCTGTGCGAGCTATGTCAGACAGAACTTTTCTTAGAATAAAGAGATCGAATTCTGTGGTCCTGTGAAAATGTTTCTCTTCATAGTTTCAATACTTCCTTGCATTCCTTTTTTTCTTTCTTTATTTTTTTTTTTTGGTTAATGGAATTTGAATTATTGACCATAGCAATTTAACTCCTGATGAAAATAGCAATTAATAGAGAGGACATTAGAGAGAAGAATCCTGAGACTTTATGAGTATGGGTTACTGTAAGGCTACATAATAAGATGATTACAGCATGCATAAAAGGTCATTATTGCTGTAATAATGCTGTCCCAAAGTAGCTTTTTCGTTCTGCAGGGCTGAAACTTGTTACCAAACCTAAATGAAAAGCAAGAAGTTATGTTTCACACCACTGTCACTGGAAAATTTTAAAAATTAACCCAAAAATCTGGAAACCATTTTCATTAATGTTGTTCAGGAAACTATCCTCCCATCCCTTTATCTCCTGAAAGAAAAAGATTTAAACACGGAAAGGGGCAGAATATTTAAAGGGCGAAATCTGGAATTTGTGATAGAAGTGTCACTGATGTTTTTAATAACTCCATGTAACCATTGCTTCAGGTCCTTATTGGGATCCCTGTCTTCTGCTATCTAAAGTAAGAAAAAAAGGCTGAGTCAGAAGATACATTCCATGTCTTTGTTCTTTTTAATCTACATATTGTGCTTGTGAAATAATATTATCTGAGTGGACATCCTGTCTGAAGAGCTGAGAAAAAGGGCTGTTCTAGGTTTCCAAATGAGCATATTTGTTTTTTGACATTATCTGTACAAAAAATAAAATATCTGGTTTGGCTTTGAATTTTTGCACGCTCTTGTAAAATGAAAGGGAAGCAGTCAAAATAAAAATTGAAAATAAATAGTTCAAAGTCTGCTAATTGCATTTGAAAAACAGAAGACACTTGAATTTTAACCCTGAGATTTTGGGCTATGTCTTCTCGTGTCTTGAAGCAGTCCCTCAGATGCACCATGAGTGTGCCAATAGTCTTGGTTACCTTCCAGTGGGGCTGTTTTGGCATTAGATCTTAAAATAAATTCTTTCTGCACCACCTAGGACACAAATCTCCCCCACTCTATTCCCATTTAATATTTCTCTTCCCACCTTTCTCTCTTGTATCCTCTCTTGTGTCCCTCCAGCTCAAACCTCTCCATGGTTGAAGGTGATGGCCTTTTATGAACCATCCTCATGGTGGCACTTCTGGCAAGGCCAAAAGTTGTGTCTCCACTTTAGGACATCCCTGTGCCCACTTTAGTATATCTAGAAACACAATTCCTATTAATCTGTAACAGGATTTAGGCCCTCAAATCACTTTGCCCTAAAAGAACTTAGGAGAACCTCCTCAGAACACTGCTAAACTTGAGCAATTTTCCCTTTTGGAAGGGACAGAGGCGCTGTAGGATTGTTTTATAGAAAAGGAATGAAGTGCAAATCCCAACAGCCTCATTTACCTTCAGGAGTTTGGTTCAGGCCTTGCAATTCTAAACAAAGTGATGCCCAAAGACCATCAGAAAAAAACCCTACCTTGTAGTGTCATCCACATAGCTACAAATGCTCATTTCCTATTTTAATCTCTGTCCAGAGGTGGAGCAGGCATAAGGCATATAATTTCAATTAATCTGAGATCTGCAAGTATAAGAAGCTATAAAAGAGCTTATTATTATTTATTTCTCCAGGCATTTTATCCATGTACCATTAGACATAAATAGCTAAATGCGCCTTCTGTGTCAATGGCAGTGCTCTGTGAAATAGCAAACATTAAAAATCCATAGGAGAGGTTATTCTTTCACACCTGATGGAGGTTTCAGTAAAATGCTTGGGTGCTGTTTCACCTGGACACAGAGAGCTCTGTACAGGGACACAGCTCTACAGACTTTCATCTTCTCCTGTGATGGGGACACCTCCAGTGCTGGGGACAGCTCTGGCCCCTCAGGACAAGAGAGACCCTGAGGGGCTGGAGCGTGTCCAGGGCAGGGAACGGAGCTGGGGAAGGGGCTGGAGCCCCAGGAGAGGCTGAGGGAGCTGGGAAGGGGCTGAGCCTGGAGCAAAGGAGGCTCAGGGGGGACCTTGTGGCTCTGCACAAGTCCCTGACAGGAGGGGGCTCAGGGGGGTCGGGCTCTGCTCCCAGGAAACAGGAGAGGAAATGGCTTTAAGCTGTGTCACGGGAGGCTCAGGGTGGATACTGGGGAAAATCCTTCCTGGAAAGGGCTGTCCAGCCCTGGCACAGCTGCCCAGAGCAGTGTTGCAGTCCCCATGCCTGGAGGGATTTAAAAGCTGTGTGGATGTGGCACTTGGGTACATGAGTTAGTGCTCTGGTTTGAATTGGTAATCCAGGAAATCTTTTCCAATCTAAACACTTCTGTGATTCTCTGCATAACATGGGGCATAGTTGGTTCTGAAGATGACCAACAACTCTGTCCATGGGTGTACTCAGCACCTAAAGTGCCATCATCTCACCACGACTGGCAGCTCTTCTTTAGCCCTCTGCTGCCAGGCAGAACCCAGCAGGTCCCCAGGGCTCCTTGGAATGCCCATTGCTGGGGTTGCTGTGGAGGCAGTTCCATGGATTATCAATGCTGCAGGTCTGGGGTTCCCAGGCTGCCAAACCAGTCTGCTGGCCAGGGCCAAGGGGCCCCTGAAGAGCTGAGTCATGGAGATCATGGCATCACAAAGTCAAAGCACAATTTGCATTGAAAGGGACATTTAAAGACCTTCTAGTGCAAGCACCTTGCAAGGAGCAGGAGCACCTCCATCTAGATCAGACCCCTCTTCAACCTGACCCTGAATGTTTCCAGAGAAGGGGCAACCCCTGCCTCTCTCAGCAATCTCTGCCTGTGTGTCACTTTGCTCAGTGTAAAACTCTTCTTCTTTGTCTCATCTGAATATTTCCTCTTTTACTTTAAAACCATTCCACATTGTCCTATCACTATATGCCCTCAAAGGTCCCTCTCTGTTCTCCTGAAGTCCCTTTACACCCTGGCTCTGTTGTCTCCTGGAACTTTCTCTCCTCCAGGTGAACACCCCCAGCTCTCCCAGCCTGGCTCCAGAGTGAGGTGATCCAACTTGATGCCAGAATGGTTTTTTCCTTTTCTATCCCTTTTACACAGTTCTCTGTATCCACAAGTATTAGAATGCATACTTGTAACCTTTTACTTAGTTTAGTGCTTAGTGTTTTGTAAGTTCTGCAGGCCCTGAGACTGAACAGCCCAGAGCTGCAGAGCCAGGGAGACCAAACATTCCTACTGTCTCAGGAACCCAAGGTCTCCTGACAGGAGGATTCGTAAACTCGAGCTGAGCCCAGCCCAGCCCCAGCATTGGGCTCCCTTGTTGGATCTGGGCTGTGGAAAGTCTAGAACTGGTGTGTGTGACTGACGGGGGTGCATTTGCCAAGCTGTCACCTGGGTGAAGTGGATGCATCAACCAGGATCCTGAATAAAATACTGACGTAAAGACCTCAACCCCTTTAACCGTGTCTGGCTTCGTTTTCCTAGGAAAAAGGCATCAAACTGAAAGAGCTGCTGAACCCTATCCAGGGTATCCAGAGACCTGGCAGGGCCCTTCAAATATGGGGCACTGGAGGAGGGAGGGAGGCCCTGGGTCAGGGAGGTTGGGAATCTCCTTGGGAAGGAGACACAAGCATGCTGTGGTGAGCCAGAGTGATGCTTCAGTCCTGGAATATCACTGCATGGATATTGCAGTATCTGCTGCCACCCTTCATCACCCTTTCCTGCCCCTGCACCCCTCCCTCCTCTTTTTAATGATTAAAATGACTGCATTTGGTAAAGGCACAATAGGAAGGAGAAGAAAAAAAAAATTAATAGAGGCTCCTTCATCTCCTCCTGAGGGGGCAATGGCACAGAGGCATCTGTGTGCGTGTTTAATGGGTTCAATTTCCTTTCCCTGCCATGGTTTGGTGGCTGACAAGGGAATGCAGCAAGATGGTGGTTACTGCTGCTTTATTGAACGGGACTCCATGAACACTCACTTGGGTATAACGTGAGCCATGCCCAGGCTTCCCTCTCCCCAACATCTGTGCACGTGGCCAAGGGCAAGTGTTTCTTTGAGGAAGATCACCCCCCTTTTCCCTTCCCTCCCCCTCAGCCCATTCCAAGTAGCCAAAGCAGCACAAAGGATGCCGGCAAACTGGAAAAGCAGAGCTCCTGGAACGCCCCTTGGAGCCCCATAAACGTGTGTGGAAGGAAATTAATTGAATGCTGCGTATCGAAGGAAATAACAATAACAATAATCATGCACATCCCTAGCAACTAGAGAGGGAGAAAGATCTATGTGGTTCTTTCATCTCTTCTCTGCCAAGGAGTGATTATTCTCTTCCCCAGTTAATCCCAGAGCCATCAGGCAGATATTTTGAGGAAGGGAGGTGTTTTTCCAAGGGCAGGTAGGTGTTAAAATCAGAGGAAGAGACATGATCCTTCTGCACTTTTCAAAGGAGGTGCTGGAGGTCTCACCGTGGTGCTGGTTACTGGAGCCAGCAGTCCTGATCCACAGTGATCATGAGGACCAGGATGAGGACCTAAAATCAGCCATCACACGTGGGCAGCACAGCAGACTGAGCTGTAGAATCCCAAAATGATTTGGGTTGGAAGGGACCTTTAAAGGTCATCCAGCCCAGCTCCCTGACACAGGCAGGGACAGCTCCCAGTAGACCAGGTAGCTCAGATACAAGGTTGGAATGGCTCTACATGGACTGAGATCTCATGCTGGTTCTCTGCTTGGAGTGTTTTTGGGGCCAACAAGATCATTCTTTTTAAGATAACTTCACATGCCACATGCATGCAGATTTTTTAGCTGCTGTCCCCGTATTTGTTTTCTCCCACAGAGCCACTCAGCTTATACTGGGCTGTGGCAAAACAAGAGGTTTCCCCAGAATCCAGGCAGGATTGGCAGCCTCACGTTGTTCTCCTCTCCTTCTTTTGCAGGATTCCATCTTCCTTCAGGACCCCAGACCTGCCTTGATCTGAAACATCCCTGCCACTTGCAGGAGCTAACAAGTGGTCCTTGTACTCCTGGGAGGGAGGCTTGGGGGAAATTTATGGCCATTGGAGACTGTGGGATCTGCTTGGAAGAACTGTGCAGACTGGGGATGGGCTCTGATCTACAGGATGGCCTTCCAGCTCTGGCTCACACCAGGGAGTGGAAATGTCCAGCAGAAAAAGTGCCTGTGAGTTGGATGGACTAAATCCATCTCTTTCCTTGAAATCCTGACAGCTGCTTTGCCTCTCTGCAGCCTTGCTCCCCATTTATAAAGAGCTGATGAGAATATGCTTCTGCTTCCTCACACTGAGGCTTCATTCATTAATAGTTACAAAAGGTTTTGAGATCCTCAGATGGCCAGTGCGAGAGAAGTAATTATTTATTAACAGCCTCTGTGAAGGTGTGGGCAGCCATATTACATCTCTCCAGGGTATTTAATTTAGGTGCTGAGCATTTATTGTGAGTCTGAGAAAGTAATTGCCGATCTGGGCAGCGGGAGGTGGTAGGATTTTTTTTATTTATTATAATTATTTATTTATTTTTTGGTACCTGAATGAAATGCCTATAAATGCAGATCACATTTTGTTTCTTTTTTACAACGGAGATGAAGAATTGATACCAAGCGACCAACAGTCCTTGAGACTTTTACTGAGGCTGAGATGTGTCTTTGTCCAGCCCCACTGCTGGAGGATGCCCAGGGCTGGTTGGGGTGATGGAGTCAGGGATGCAGCGCCACGCTGCCCTTGGGCACCACCAGGATTTGGGAAACAAACAGTGGGTGAGCATCTCCTCACGGATTTCCCTTGGGCTGGTGTTCACCTTGGCCTGGCCTCCCTCCTGGGGCTGTCCCCCTGCCCAAAACCTGCCCGTGGCCTCTGCAGGTGCGTGGGGACAGCGCTCACCTCGCTGCCAGGCACGGCGCCAACGCGGGGCCTTTGCCATTAGGCGCCTTCCGTCTCCTTTTCTTTTGTTAAAACCAAATGGAACAATGTAATTAGCTTGTTACAATTAAAGTGACTCGACTGGATAAATTGTAATCACCCAGACTGAAGTTAGGCATCCCTGCAGGTCCCGGCCAGAGCAGCTGAGCTGCCTCATTTGCATAATTAAAATATACAAATGATAATGGATTTTGTACTCAATTTCCAGCGGCTGTAAATTCGAGAAACTATGAAATTAGAATAACTGAGATGGAACCCGCCTTGAGGTAATGAGGATGACAAGTTTTGATAGTAGGGGTGTTTATAACACTAGTTTCTCGCTGCAAAATAAATAAGTACAAAAAAGATTAGACAGTGATATTACTTAATAGTTCCATGGACAGTGGGGAAAGGAGATAGACTGGTGATTACCTCTGCAAATTTACGCTGCCTTTTTGACAAGCTCACTCCTAACCTTAGGGGACACCTTTCTCCTGATTATGAGAAATTGAGAATGAATTAAATGCATAAAAAGGGTTGTCACAGATAGACAAACTAAAGGAAAAGAAATGAAATTAGTCTTGCCATTTTAGCTTGCCGCAGGAGGAGGGGGGAGAGGGAAGGGGGAAAGGCTGGGAAAGAGGTTTCCTGCAAGGAGGAAAGGAAGAGGCTGAGTGGTCCAGAACCAAGTCTGATTTCACAAGAAATGGAAAGTCCTTGGGACCCAGGTGAAAATCGGAGAGAAAATTAAAAAAAAAAGGAGGTAGATAATTTCTTGCGTAGGGCAGCTCTAGATTCTGGCAATGAATCATGGTTTTCCATGGATGGATTTTTTCTTTAATTTCTCAGCAAATATTTTCAGCCTCCATTTTTAAGCTTCTAGATCCCCTTAGAACCCCTCAGAGCTGGAAATCCTGGCTGAGCCAGGAGTGGGCAGGTTGCCTGGCATCTCTGACTTCCCTTTACCAACATATTCAAAATAACAACAGGTTTATGAAGATGCATGCAAAAAAAAAAAAAAAAGGTGCAAAATTATTCTGTAAATCCAAGTAAAAAATATCTACTTCTGCTCCCCTCAACTTTTTAACTTTGTCCAAAAGTATTAATTAATAATTGAACGTAGTTACTAAGGGTTCTTTTACAACTTTTCTCTCTTTCAGTAGGACAATCAGCAGCATAAAGAGAGCTGAACCTGCTAAGAACAAGTGATGAGCAGAAGATGTTCTTGGAATAGTGTGAAAGTGGGGAGCAGAGGGTTGGAGCCAAGACTGATTCTGGTGAGCAGGATTTACCTGCTTCCAGTTCCTGTGAAGTGACCTGGGATGTGCTGACTTTGCCTTTTATCCGCCCCTATTTTGCTCTGATGTGAACTGCAGTGGTCAGCTCAGATGAGAATTCCAATGCCATAAATGGCTGGATTTTTCTAAGGGGTTAAAAATGGGAGTTTGTTTGCTCTGGAATGAGGAAATTGTTGGAGGATTGGTTGAAGGAAAGCTGGCACAATGCTGGTGCTGTTTTCCTGGCCCTTTGTGGAGGCAGGGATGAGACCATGGGTGTGTGGGAGTACTGAGGACCCAACCTGCCTTGCCTATGGGCTTGGAAAAGGCAATGACAGCTCTGCTCTTCATCCTCCTTCTCCAGGATCACATGGATCCCATGCTCAAAAGCTTTTAAATCCTCGTACCCCAGTGAAATTCTAATGATATCACTGACACCTTGAAATGAATCCGTTGGAAAAAGATGGAGGGAGGGAAAAGGAGGAGAAAGAGGGAGGAAGCAGAAGGGTAAAGAGGGGTAAGAAGGGACCCACAGCCATGGGTCAAACAGCTTCTTTTTTATCCTTATTTATCCTTCTAAATGTCATCTGAATTTATCCTGCCCTCCTCCAAAAGGTGTTTCTTGTTTTCAGGCCCGTTGGGTACTGCCTCCCTTCCTCTTTTCCCTTTTTCCCAACCTCCAGTGTGTTTCCAGTTCAGGTACAGCCATCATTTACATTTTATAGTTTGCTTTACAGCATCTTGTTATTACGTTATCTGTTAAAGAATGTATTTTTAATGTGTTTTATAGCATGCTTTATAAATAAGTTATTAAAGAATGTACCTGCAGCTAGTGATCACTTAATAAATATTAATAAAGCCATTCCAGATGAGGCCATCATTAAGAGTGTTGCAGAACACCCTTACTACCTAGAAAGAGTTTCTGTGCTGGTTACCAAAAACTTCAGAAGAATTAAGAAGCAGAGGTGGGAAGAAACAGGGTGCCCCGGGAAGTTTTGGCTGCCCCATCCCTGGAAATGTCCCAGGCCAGGTTGGACAGGGCTTGGAGCAACCTGGGATAGTGGAAGGTGACTTGGAACAAAATTATATTCCAGGTCTTTTCAAACTTAAACCCTTCTGTGATTCTAAGATTCTATGAAGGACATAGTTTTGCAA
Source organism: Petroica traversi (assembly GCA_025920805.1). NCBI lineage: Eukaryota > Metazoa > Chordata > Aves > Passeriformes > Petroicidae > Petroica > Petroica traversi. The sequence goes on along the minus strand of JAHLSL010013815.1, from coordinate 904,106 downwards.
TGTCCTTCTGCCCCAGATTGGTATGGACTTTGTTTTGTTGGGGGCTGATTGGTTTTTTTGTTTGGGTTTCGTTGGGGTTTTGTTTGTTTGTTTGTTCGTTTTTTTGTTCAATTGGAGCTTTTATTTGTTTGTTTTGGTGTTGCTTGTTTGCTTGGGGGTTTTTTGTTAAGTTTTTTTTTTTTGTTTGGTTTTGTGTTTTCTTCTCTTTTAATGAAATACCAATACCAGGTATTGATGAACTACCAATAGCAGATATTAAGAAGGGAGAGTAGAAAAAGAGGGAGGGACTCCAAAGATACAGCTGAATCTGTGCCCATTACAAGTGAGGAACACAGAGGTGGCTTTGCAGGAGGCTATCTCACTTTATTGGCTTTCCCCCTTCTGCCTAAAATGTTATCTTAGCAGTAAGAAATAATCAATCCTATTTCTGTTTTGATAGAACAGAATCTGTATTTTTTGAAAGCCAATAGACACAAAGCCTCATGGTAAATACGGTCATTGCCTTCCATTTTGCAAATCTATTTTGGTTCTAAATAGAGGAGGCTTAAAAGCATCCATGAGCGGGTGATTTGATGACAGACAAGGGCCTTTTGTGTGGGGAGTAAAGCTCCTAAATCCAGGCAATTTACAAGATTATTTACTGTCCAATAATGAATTTGTAATTTTATAGACTCAGCTTGCACACAGTCAGTAGGATCATGGGCTGAATTAGTCACAGCACTACTGGACATTGTGCAGTGGCTGCACAAACCTGTCCTTGGAGTCTGAGACCAGAGCAAACAGGAGGGGGTTCTCTTTTTTGTGCAGGTGCTGATGGAGGAGACCCAGGGGAGGTCTGAGTTGATATTAGGGAAAATATCCTCAAAAAGGGTTGTCCAGCCCATGGCAGTGGCGGGGTCCCAGTTCCTGGAATGATTTAAAAGCCATGTGGCTGGGACACCTGGGGGAATGGGCTAGTGGTGGCCTTGGCAGTGGTGGGGAATGTTTGGACTTCAAGATCTTTTCCAACTGAGATAATTCCATGATTCTGTGAGTTCTAGGAACTTCATAGCTCTATATCCATATTCCTGCCCTCCTAGAGCAGCAAACATCTGTCAATCACCTCTGCCAGACACTGATATCTGCCGTATCTATTTTCCATGTGGTGCCACAGTTAATTATGACCATTGTGGATACATTTGTTTCTCCATTAACTTCCACCTCCATCTTAAATCCTGTGCAAGGTTCCTGCCACCCAAGTTTCCCTGCCCTTCTCTGTGGCCCTTACTCACATCCACGTTTCCAGCAGACCAGAGATGTTCCCAAAGGGGAGAAAGTGCTTCATGAGGGAAGAGGCAGCAAAGCTCTCTTCCTCCTTCCACTTCCCCGTTTTTGCTCTGATCCCTGGCCAGGTATTCTCCTCCCACAGACCAGAAAGCACAGGATGGGTTTGAAACTTCCCTCTCCTCCCTGCAGCTCCCATAATTGCCTTTGACACTGTTTATCATCTGTGATAATACAGCTGTGCCCTGCTACCTCCAGCTGCCCTAATTCGTGTTATCAGTCTGGCACCAGGGAGAGGGAGGTGAGAGGTACAGAGGAGAGGTGAAGCCATTACAGAGCTGACAGGGCAGTGAGAATGGAGGGTGGTGATGGACTAGCCATCACTTGACCTGAATGCAAACATACATCCTATCGGATTGACCTTTCCCTGAGAGTAATGGATCTCCTCGTGCATCGTTTTTGCTACACTGCTGGCCATTCCAAGGAGATGGTTTCTGGTAATTAAGATAGATCCCTCATATAATCCACCCACAGCGACAATCAATAGGCGCCTCCAGAGGGATATTTCCAGATTATTGCTATGTCAGCGCAACTTTTGGGAGCTTTGTGGGTCTTGCAGTGAGGAGCACAACCAGGAAAGCAGCACAGGAGGCAAAGGGGGAAGCAAAGCGTGTGCAGGAGCCATGCAGGGTCTTTGCAGGTACATATGGGTCACCGTGACCTGTCTTGGTTGGGGTGACATGAGAGTTATCAGGAGATACATGAGAATTGTAAATCCCAATAAAGCTGTAATGAAATGTTGTTGCAGAAAGTCTGCAGTCCTGCATGACCACGAGCCTGCTAATGCAGAAAAGCAGACTCAGAATGGAGTGACTGCAGTCTGCCAAGGTGGCCAAGAAGGCTGGTGGCATCCTGGCTTGTACCTGCCATTGTGGGGCCAGCAGGACCAGGGAGGTGATTGTCCCTCTCTGCTGGTGGGGTTGCAGAGTCCTGATCCCTCAGAGCAAGATGGACATTGAGGGGCTGGAGCATGGCCTGGGAAGGGAACAGAGCTGGGGAAGCTCTGAAAGCTCTGGGGAAGCTGGAGAGTAAATCATTAAAGAATGGCTGAGAGAATCTCCTGGCTCTGCACAAGTCCCTGACAGGAGGGGGCTCAGGGGGGTCGGGCTCTGCTCCCAGGGAACAGGGACAGGAGGAGAGGGAATGGCCTCAGCCTGGGACAGGGGAGGGGCAGAGTGGACAAAACCAGGAATTCTTTCATGGAAAGTGTTGTTAAACTTTGGAATGGACTGCACAGGGAGGTATTGGAGTCCTGTCCCTGGAGGTGACCAAGGAATGCTTGGATGTGGCGCCCAGTGCTCTGGCCTCAGTCAGGCACAGCTTGGACTTGATGGTCTTGGAGGTCTTTTCCAACCTAAAACCTTTTCTGATGGTATCAATCAAGCCCTTTCTCTCACACTTTTCAGTTCAAGGACACTTTCTTACTCATGCTTTCCCCTTTTTAATGTGCTGTTTTGAGTACCAGTGCAGAAAACAAAGGCTCCCAGCACTACACACGGGCACAAGGCTGCAGGTACCATGTACAGGCACTTGCAAAGGTGGCACTGGGAGAAAAATCTTTTTTTCATTTGCAAACTGAGCACGCTTGATGGAGGTGTCCTCACAGGAGTGCACATGAGAGGGTAGATGTGCCTGTTGCTCCTCTTGAATCAGCCACTTCTCTAGTTGTTAGCCAAAGGTAATACCAGAGTGCCTTCAAATTCCAAATATGGATCTAGGAATGAAACCCCTGCATGCTGCAGTTGTACAAAGCAAGAAGCTGCCCGATTTGTGCTGCCCCTACCCAATTTGTTCTGCCCCTACCCAATTTATTATTACCCCTTTAGCAGTGCAAAATCTGCCTGTGGAATGAGGAAATTCAAAGTGGTGAATGAGGTTCAATTTGTGGTATTTAATCCGGCTAAGTGAGGGCACTGCCTTGGAGTCATAACTGATGAAATTTCAGAGCAGACCTGAGAGCCAAGGAGAATTTGCATTGCATCCTTGCATCACTCACAATTTCCTGACATTCTTAAGAATGTCTCTTTGCCCCTTTTTGGCTCCTTTTGAGCATGTCTGACTATGTAAAGTACGTTCATACCCCACCATGGGGTCTAGATGAGAAATATTAATTCAAAACAAACACTCTGAGTTCCTGAAATACCAGGGATGGTAAAATACAGCACATTTTATGGTCTCTCACCCTGTGCATCATTTGCTGTAGGAAATTACAGAAAAAGCCATGTTTTTGAATAGTTGGACCTTCACCAGTACTTATTTTGGGAGGTTCTGTAGCCCATCTACTTGGTGAGACACTTCAGGAACACTGGTGTTTTGGAGCTCCAGAGTGAGGGTTGGCTTTGCAGCTCTTGAATCATGTGTTAAAACCTCTGCTGATGACAAGAGGCTCTGAAATTTGTTCCCTTAGTCATATTGATCTAAGAAACACAGCCAAACATGAGTTGGGATATGCACTTCAAAAATGTCAAGGGGAAATTATTTCAAGCTCTGAATATATATGAAGTTAATAACTTGGCTCTTCCCATTTCCGTTTTTAGCTTTCACTCTGGATTGCTGACCTGGTTTTCCAAAAAGGGATGTTTGGTGGGTTGGTGGTGGGGAGAGATGCAAATGATTCCCTCTAAGGTTCAGACACCAATTTTTGCCACCAGAGCCTGATCTTCTTCCATAGTCCTCTGAGGGCTTCTGGGCTGAGAGGAAACCTCCAGATTGTGAGTTTTATTTCTTACTGGGCATTTCATATTTACCTGATGCACATTTTTCATCTGAGTAATCTTCTAATTTGTCTTTGTTCTGGAAACAACATCTCTGGTTAAAATATTCTGGTTAAAAGGGAAATGTAGGAAATCCCTCTTTCAAGGGAAAATCTCTTGTGGAGGTCCCCAGCCTTTGAATTAAATTCCAAACATATTGAGACAAAGAGATTCTCTCTCTTGTCTCCAGATTTTGCTGTTAATATTTCCATGAATTTATGGAACATTTCTGTTCTTTGTCTCTCCTAATCTTTTAAATCAGCTTTACATACCTTCTATGCCCAGTTTGATCTTCACGGCTTTTCATGTTGTGTGGGGTTTTTTGGTTGTTTTCCTTTTTCTTTTTTTTTTTTCATTATAGCTTTCCATTTCATGTTAGCACATAAAGAAAAATGCATTTTATTGGAATAGCTATGTCACAGCAAAGATTATTTTTTTCTCCCTGTGGATGAAACCAGATAGTGTATTTCATGTGGCTCATGTTATAACAATCTCACTGTGGCTGTATGGCCAAAACCTAGTAGTAGTATTTTGAGAGGAAATTCTTATTATTTAAATGCAGTTTCACCCGTGATACATTTTACAGCTATAAAAGAACATTAACTGGTTCTTGTTTTATCTGTTTCATAATACTAAGGGTTTATATGAATTGATAAAGCCCTTAAAAAGTCGATTATATTTGCACCTCTCCACACTACCGCATGCAAAATTTGTAAACAATAATAAAAAGAGATCTGTCCACCACTCAGCCAGTGTAATATCCTTTTTAAAAACTATGGGAGCTCTTCTGATTGGACTTAAGGAAAAGGAGCTAATGGATGTTTTTTCTTAGCCCAAATCATCACTTTTCTTTTGGGGATAGAGAGGCAAATGTTACCACTGCAGAGGGACATGACATGAAGTATAGAGAAGTCTTGAATTTCCATTTGGGCAAAGATATACAATATCAAAACACAGCTACTTTGGAGGAAGCATGTGACTGATGTTTTTACTGAGTAACTCAAGAGTTTTTAAGACTTCTAAGTTTTCGATTGATTTCCCCTCCTTGATAATTCCCTAAGAATCATGGAATGGTTTGGCTTGGAAGGGACCTTAGAATCTCATACAGTCCCACCCTCTGCCATGGGCAGGGACACCTCCCACTGTCCCAGGCTGCTCCCAGTCCCAGTGTCCAGCCTGGCCTTGGGCACTGCCAGGGATGCAGGGGCAGCCCCAGCTGCTCTGGGCACCCTGTGCCAGGGCCTGCCCACCCTCCCAGCCAGCAATTCCTTCCCAATCTGCCATCCATTGCTGCCCTCTGGCACTAGGAAGCCATTTGCTCTCATCCTGTCATGCCAGGCCCTTGTAAAGAGTCCCCTCTGTTTTTCCAGTCAGCTCCTCTAGGTCCTAGAAGGCCTCAATTAGGACACCTGAAGCTTCCCTTTTTCAGGCTGGAAAATCCCAATCCTCTCAGCCTTTCCTCAGAGCAGGAGTCCTCCAGCCCCTGATCATCTTGGTGTCCCTGAGAGAAATTGCTTCCAACTCACCTGGCTCTAGGATCAGTAGGTCTCCACTAATTTCTGGTTCAATGTTACAAAATCACTGATCCGCCATCTCAGGGTATTGGCAGCAGGTACCAGCCCATCAGACCCAGCACAGGGATGGGCTTTGGAACAAATCCCCAAAATATTCTGTGACTCATTTAATCTGATCTTGAAGATAATTCCCAGTAAATAGAAGATCACTAATATCTTCAGGTCTTGAGAAACCATCCTTTAGTATGTGCGTGTACGTGTGATTGTGGATTAATATCTTCCTGAGCTCCAGTGAAAGGGGCCATTATAAAAATGAGGTTGGCTAAGATGATTAAACATTATTTACAGGAAGGACATGGGCCTGATTAAGTCATGGGGGGGGGTCTGTTTTATGGTGACAGGAAAAAATACACATCATTCAACAGAGGTGCTTTCTTCATTTCAGTAATTAGAGGCTAAAGCAACTTGGACAGTCTGTCAGTTTCAATATGGTGGCATTAACTGGTAGATCATGTAAGTAAAAGCTGTGTGATTAGATCAAAAATTAAAGGCCCATAATTTTTCCTGTTGCCTTGCAATTTACTCTTGAGATCTCTTGAAATGGTCTCACCAAGCACACATTTCTAAGAGTAATTATTTATAGGGATACATTTTTTAAAACTCCTCGAACAGTTTCACCTCTAGAACACAGTTAAATGACCAAATTTTGGGAGGGCCTGGTTAGGCAGCACCACAGAGTTCTGATGGTAACAGAGTTCAGCATTTGAGGTTCCTATTAGCTGCTCAAAATCAGACCCTAAAAATTTCTGCTATAAATATTTTTTTTACCTAGTCTTGGGTCCAAGTTTGTTTTATTAGCATGGGCAAGAGAGAAAGAGATTTCAGTGCTTTTCCAATAAACTCCTTGGCATGACAGAGGTATAAAATGCAGTCATCCCATCCTCTGTGTATCACGTCCAAGGTTTGGGCTACACTTGGAAGCTCACTGTAATGCAGAATTGGGTGAGTGGGACTGGAAATCCTTGTCAGGCACCTTACTGAGGAGTGTTAAGCATTAGAAAATTATGGAAGCTGCATAGAGAGGAGGAACCTGTAAATTGCCAAGTGTTCACAGAACCATAGAACGGTTTGAGTTGGAAAGTATCTTTTAGAGATCGTTTATTGAACATCTTCTTTTTCTGCGTGACTACTTCCTGGAGGACACTGACCCATTTCTGGATGCCTCAGGTCTGAACCATTGCTGGGGTATGGAGAGAAAAATTAAATCTGTTTCATCCTTGCAGAGATGCTAAGAGCAGGCTGGGGAAATTGCACTCAAATAGGACCCATTTCTCCTGCCCAGCCTGGCCAAGGAGCTCTCTGCACCTCCAGGTGTGCAGTCAGTGTCCTGCCTGATGAACTTGATTTTCTGCAGCAGCACATTTCTTTAGAAACTCTTGGAATATCTCTAGCTGTCAGGGGTGATTTTACCACCCCTTTTTGTCTTCTTCTCTGGACAGCTCCATCTTTGTGCTTGAAGCCAGCACCAACATCACCAGCCCAGGGCTGATGCCTTTCCAGAAGTGTGATCTAGACAGAAACCAACTCCCTGCACTGAACACAACCTGAGGTGTGCAGGACACAGCTCCCTGGTCTTCCAGGTCTTCCTGGCCCTTGGAAAAGGCTGCAAAAAACAACAACCTGGTGGCTGGGGGTCTCTTTCTCTGGGAGGTCTGTTGGGATGCTGCCTCTGGCTGTTTCCAAAGGGAGAAGAAGCTTTCCCAGTGGTTTTACACCTTCACACTAAAACAACTGCCTCTTTGTATTTTGTTTTGGGCACGTTCTTAATGTCTGTTTAATCAATACCTGAAGCACTGTATTTGTCTGCATTGTTTTTCCAGAGCAAACAGGGATATTGGCAGCAGGGGAATGCGAGGCAGGTGTGTGCCTCTCTATCATCAGGGACTTCATACCAGCTACTTTTTATCTTGCTTTTTTCCTCCCTTGTGTGGCACATAAAGGAATTTTGAATAAGTTGATGAGGTTTAGTGGTCTCCTGTGATGCAATGAAGTACTTTTTCAAACCCATAAAAAACAGAACGGGATTAAAAACAGTGTTCTAGCAATGCCATTGCTGGCAGTGGCACAAGTTCCTTGCTTTCCAGGACCCTTTTGTTATTTTTTATTTATTATGCCTACTGTAGTTGCATCTAAAAGTGCCATTTGGAGACCACTGCACGAAGCGCTGTGCATGAATACTTATCAAAATAACCTTTTTTTGGGCAAATAAACCTTAAACACTTTTTCCACTTGTAAATTTCACTGCTGTTTCCACCCCGCTTTTCCCCTGGCACTGACTCAAAGCCACTTTTTTTTTTTCTTTTCTTTTTTTCCCACTTAATTCGAATTGCCGCTTTTATTCCTCGTTGGAATGGAGGGGCTGCTCTGCCCCCACGCCCCTCCCCAGGGAAGGGGGGGTCGCAGATGCTGCGGGGCCGGGGCAGCTCTCCCGTGCCAGGGGGGGACACAGCGCAGGGTGCCCTGCAGGAGCCGCGGACCCGCCGGGCACTCGTCCTGTCGCCGTCCCCGAGAGGGGTCGGCGGTGACATCCATCTGTCCTGCCTCCCCGAGGCTGTTCCTGACAGACAGAGTGGCGGATACGAGCAGAGAAGGCGTTTTGCTAATTTGTGTTTCCAGCAGAGACGTCCAAGTACCAGGCGAGGCTGGGCTGGTACAGCAAGATGCCAAAAGGCAGGATTTGGGTGGAGAGAAAGATGATGGCCAGAGAGCTGGATGTGGCTGTTCCAAATTTACCCAGTGGTTGCATGTTAATTGCACTAATTCTTCCTCCTGTGTGCACAGCTGTTGGTTAGGACTCTGCCTAACCTTTGTTTTAGCCTACTTGACTCCTCAGTAAAAACCCATGTGAGGACAATAAGCATGAAAGCAAGGGAAGAAGTCAAGAAAAGTGCTCCTTCTATTCACATCAATGCCAAGGTATCTCCCCATGTCCAGAGCCCACACAAGCACGTGGAAAATTGCTTCCTCACGCCCCCTTATTTTTTTTTCCTATGAAAAGTAAACGTAAGGGAAAATTTTCTATTCTATTGAGTGACAAACTTGCTTTGCTGCTGACTCTGACACAGCCAGCGCTTCTAAAGCTCTGTAGTGAATGATTTTGGTTGTATTTATTATGCTCTGTGCAAAACAAGTCAACATATACAATTAGCACCTGGCTTTTGGGCTGTGAGAAGGTGCAGTCCGTGGTGTTATGAACTGGGGTGTGCTCTTCCCCAAAAAACAGAGCCCTTCATCTCTCCACTAGGTGAATGTTATAGAATAATGGAATCATTTAGGCTGGAGGAGACTTCCAGAATTGCCAAATCCAACATTCTTCAGCCCTGCCAAGGCCACCACTAACCCATGTCCCAGAGTGCCACATCCACACAGCTTTAAAATCTCTCCAGAGATGGGGACTTCACCACTGTCCAGGGCTGGACAGCCCTTTCCATAAAGGAATTTTACCAATATTCAATCTAAACTGCAGGGCAGCACCCAGCAACTCTGTCTAACCCTGTAGAGCCACAAAGCATTGCTGTGGACATGCAGAGTATCTTAATTTCTTCCTTCATCCAGGTCTGTATCTGGCTCCCATGAGCTTGCTGTAGCTATTTACTTCACCTTAAAATTGCCACTTAATCTCTGTGCTGTTGTTTCCCCACTGGTGAGATGAGAACAGGACCAATGATCTGTTAGTGTTTCTAACGAAAGGGAGGAAAGCGCTGAGTGTAATTTTAATAAATGGCAGTGTGAAAGTTTTCTCTGCTCCACTGCTTTCTCTTGCAGATGATATAAACCACACAAACTATCTGCTCTCCTTCTAACACTCCCTTCACTCCAGTGGAGTTAATGTGATTTAAAGCACTTACCATCCTGGCAGTTACGATTTAAGTGGCGTGCTCTCGATTGCAAATTATAACCTTTTAATGACATTTCCCCCAATGTGAGGGTGGCTGCAGCTCCCTTGGCAGCCCCTTTTCTCCTTTGGGAAAAGAGAGCCCATTCCCTGCCTCAGCCAAGCTCTGACAAGCCCTGCTGACAGAAGGTGCACATCCCACCAGACTCTGCCTTTCCTACCACAGAGTCCCCAAGTTTGGATCCTGTGGCTGAATTTGCAGCCCAGACTCCGGGAACGGGGTTGTTGCCCTTGGGTGCTGCCTGCCAAGAGGATGTTTAGCTATGTTAGCTGGCTCTGGGCTGCACACTGGGCTTTTCTCCTGCTGCTGCAGTTACAGTTGGCACGGTTAAACTCTCTGTGCTCACTGCCTGGGGATGTGCAATTATTGTGGAGCCTTCTCCCAGTTACAGTAAGAGACACCACGTTACCGCCGCCACTACGGGGTGACAGATGAGCTTTTAATGACACCTACTCTACCTGGAATTATCTGTAAACTACAATTAAGGAAGTAGCTGCGCAAGGAATTAAAGATCAGAGGAAAGACGACATGCTTTTACGGTGACTTATGGGGGGATTTGCAAATTTGAGATAGTTTTCTGCGGAACAGGTTGAGAGATTCAGAATGCAACAACTTTAAATGGTCTCTTCTCCAGCAACTGCAGAATGCCAGTGCTGCTGCAGTGCTAATCTAATCCCCAGAGTTGCCTATCTCCCAGATACAGTGGATTTTGAAAGGCTGCAGCGAATTTTGGTGGATTGGTTCATTTGGAAGCCTCTGCCACCAAGGTCTGAATCTGCAGAGCTGTCAGGCATTTTCAAGGGACCCTAAAAGGAAATATGGTCAGGCTGCAGGAGCAAGACCAAATTAACCAGTCAGTTAGCAGAAGATTAAAAGTGGCTGGGGCAACCTGCTGCTGGCTTCAGGGGCCCCAAAACTGGAAGGTGCTGGAAGTCAGGCCCTGGATCAGATATTTATCCTGTCCTTGTGGCAGTGGTATCCACAGAGAGGACATCTGTGGCCTTCCCTCACAAGCGTCCTTGTAGAGGAGCTATCCCACTGTTTTGAAAGAGAATGAAAGAGCTAAAGAAGAGCAAATTAGAATAAAAATCATAAAATCATAGAACCATTAAAGTTGGGAAGGACCTACAAGATCATCGACTCCAACCATTAGACCACAAAGTTCAACCTTTAGTATAAAGTATAAAAAATAAATAATTTACCGAGCCTGTCTTCAGACAAGTCTGCTGGAATCACAGGGACTAAACAAACTCCTGAGGATTTCACCCCAAAAAAGAATCCATCTGTGGATCCACATTCAAATACATTGACTGTCTTTGAGGCAATTTTACCATGGGAATCACTCTGATAGCAAATCTTCAGAGCATGACCCAGGCAAAAGTTACCCAGTATTAAAAATAAAATTACACTAAGCAATGCCTTTTTGCTTAGTCATCTTTCCTTTTCTGTGGTATTTTATTATTGCTATTCCAATGTGCTGGTTATTGAGTATATGATTATTCTTTCAAATGAGTTTGGACAGCGTCTATAGCTTTGTAGCAATTAAGAGGCCGCAGACTTTAGCAGCTCAGGAGAAATGGAATAGGTTTTAATAGCTTTATTTATCTTTAGCTTCTGAGGAGCTGCTTTCACTTCCTCAATGGTGGGCAGTTTTGTATCAATAAAAGGATGCTGGAACTTATTTCTTGTAAATGCAAGTAGGTCATTATCAATGGCACGGGGAGCCTTGCGCTGCGCTCGAGAGAGACGCTTTCCCTCTCAACTCTGTCATCAATTACAAGTCTGCCAATGAATCTTGGAAAATGTGAACAAAAGCATTTTATGGCCTGCCTCAGTGAAAGTCTGGCAGGCTGCAATGCTTCCTTGCTGCTGCTAATTGTCTTCCTCACAGTGTCTGCTGCCAGTTTTTAGTGCCCAGCACCTACATTTACCCGAGGGCAATGGAGTGAAGTTTGGCCAGGTAAGTCAGGTAGGTGGTGCTGTTAAATTAACTCTTCTAGTTAATTTTCTAATCTTATAAATAATTAAATCAGCTCTCAAACATTATTCTTGAGGCTGTCCCATGCAGGGCCAGGAGTTGGGCTTTGATGATCCTTGGGAGTCCCTTTCAACTCAGGGCATTCTGTGAGTCTGTGATTCTTCATTTATCTGTTTTGAATACATCTTTTACACACAACCAGGTTACATGTGAAGAGCCCTTCATGTGTGCTGGTTACCTGTGCAGGTCTGGGAAAGGATGAGAGGTGACCCCTGGCCTCTGAGTCCCAGTTGTTTTCCTCTTTTACATGATGAGAAAACAGAATTTTTGCACAATCATACAGTTCATCATCTTGCTGCTGTCAGAAGATTTTGTGCCTGCCTGCGGCTTTTGTGCTTGAAAGATTGGTTGCAATCCAATGGACTACCAGAAAACAAAGCGTCCTTTTGTTTTGCGGAAAACCTGTTGGCTGGCTGAAGCTGAAACATTGTGATTAACTTGCCCCTAAATTGTGAAACTGTACAGAAGGAATGGGAACTGGTCTATCAGGGGGAATTCACACCTGGCTTTGTTTCATTTACTCCTTTCCTTGTCAGGTGATTAAAAATCTGATTTTCCTGGTCACCTCTGCTATGTGACATTCTGAACAGTGCACACCTAAGTTTGTTCCTGGGTTCTGACTCTGTTTATTTATGGCAGTTCCCACTGGAGCTGTCAAACAACTTCACTCCAGCAGCTCACAGGAATCGAAGCCACACAGAGCAGTGTTTGAGTTCAAGCTTAAACACCACAGGAGGATTTCCTGATATGGTTTTTCCTGTATTTTATTGAGTGAGCTTTTCAGAACCCTCAGGTGTTTTCTGACTCAGGACAGCATACAAAAGAGGTCAGAATAGCACTGAGCAATGCAGCACAAGGAATGAGCATTTTCTTGAGTCCTGACTCATTGTCTAATTTCTGACAAGTCTCTTAAAGTGCATGAAATGCAATAATTTCCTGCACAAAATGAGATACTGCTGCCTCATGCTTTTTGATGCAAGAATTGCTAAGCAATTTCTTCTTTAGTGTTATCCTGAGGATTACAGTTTAAGCCAAAACAAACTCCTCCAGCTCTTATGGTTCAACTGGCACTTGTGGACCTGAGCATTAATGACAGATATTTGGATCATTGCAGGTGCAAATGATGCTTAGGGATCTATTCAAACTGTCATTTTCCTTTGCCTAGCTGATATTTTTCAATTAACCTTTCACTTTTTAAACAAAATGGAATCCTTACTGCTCCCAAATTCTTACTGGCTAAACATTCTTTTCCAGTGCAAACCAAAGGGCACTTCATACATTGCATACAAATATTTCTTCACATATGTATTAATAAATTGAAAATATAAATATGTGTATATAAATTTTTAGGAGTATAAAATCAACGCTTTGAGGGAAAAAATGTTCTGCTGGGCATTTTTGTCTAGATTAAACACACCTCTGTGTAGCAAGGATGGGGAAGGGGAGCTAAAGTTCAGCACGAAGTTGTTAAGCCCGTCTGGCAAGATGCAAACCCAAATTTCTCACCTGATTGCTCCTTAGTGCCTACAGGGTAAATGTTCCAAATGATGCACAGGAGGTGTGTGGACAAAACCTATTTATAAATAATTGGTTTTGTACCCGTGCCTCCTGCACACTTTTTTTTTGAAAATTCCCTTCTCTTTCTTGCCTCCAAGTGTCATTGATGGTCGTCTATAGAAAATAAAACCGAAGAGTAAATGCAGGGCAAGAAGCAGTGCTTAAGGGAAGAGCTCTCAGCTGTATTCCCCTCCATCTGAGGTTATGAAGGCAGACAGAATATTTCCTTCCACTGAAGGACATTTTTGTTGAATGCATATTCCACATCACGTAGCGTTTTCCTTATCATCGCGCAGTGACGGTCCCTAGAAAGAGCAACACGGCCCTCAGGCCTCATAATATCATCCTTTATTAGGAATAAGAACAAAGAATGCAATTAAAATACAAATACTTCACATCCCAGAGGCCTAGATGCTGTTTGGCAGCTCCCAGGTGGTCCCATCCTTGAAGAAGCGTTTCGGATGCGGATGCGCGCGAGGGGCAGCACCGTCGTACTGGGAATGGGAATGTGGCTAAAGAGGCACAGAAATGCTGCTGCGGGGTACAAAAAAAGGAGGAAAGCTTTTTAGGTTTGCTCTAGACAGTCAGGAGACCTCCTGAAGGCAGCCCCTGAAGCCCCAGGTGTTGGGGACTTTTAGGTTTTGTGTTGATCAGGGCAGGCAGGGGAGAGATTTAGCTTGAAGGTCACAGCCTATCCCTGTGTCTTTCTGCTCTTTGTGCTGTAACCTTGCTGGAGAAGAGAGTCTGGATAGACATTTGCTGTCCTGGACCGTGATTTTAAAGCCCTGAATAATTCCCTTTTGATTTAAAAACCTCTTCTGGTGTAATATAATTACAGCCTTGAGTACTGGCTTTGGTTTTAAAAAAATCTGTTCTGAAGTTCATAATGAAAAAGCCCCAAACTCCAGATCTTATGAGTGGTGACAAAAATAAAAGGACAAAGCACCAATAAATACATTGTTTTTGCAACTCCCAGAAATCTGTAATGCCATTCTATGAAACCTTATTGATAAATCACATTGCCTGTCAATGTAACATGTATTATTTTATTAAAAGTTGATCCATGTTGTCTGACTTTTTCCCCACAGAAGCTGGTGTTGAATCCCACATGAACTGCAGTTTTTCCACTTAGATCTCTTCAAAGTACAGGTTAAAAAAAAACCCCAGTATCCAAAGAAACCAGGTTTCTGGATGTTTCCATCCCAACAGATCTCCCAATATTTTTATCAATGTCAGTGCACACCAGAGGAAGATTCAACTTGGGCACCTCTTCTGCTGCACTCTGTAATAAAGACTCTGATTTTTGCCTGGCATATTGTCACCCCCAGTGACAAATTTTCCTCAAGTTTCCCTGGGGAAAGAAAGGGAGGATTTGTGCACTTTCACGTTGCAAAGCTCGGTCCTGGCAGTGCATCCCAGCCCAGGTTCTCGCTGTGTTTCCATCCACCACTGTGAACCTGGGGTTGCTCTTGCTTGTGGCTTCTTGTTCCTATAAAATTCAAAATTTATCATCCCTTGACAATCGATTGGCCATTCCTGGATCAATACTTACCACTTGGGTCAATTAATCTTGATATTCACTTTAAGAGTAGTCAGTATCTACTTATTGATTTTAAGAATAATGAAAAGTAAGTACATGGGACCCAATCCCCAGACTCCTGGTTGGGGCAAACCTCCTACCACAGCCAGGCTTTGGCAGATGTTGGAGATCCCACCCCAAAGGTAACAATTCCCAATTTGCTTTTTAAATTCTTGAGTGTCTCCTTGTCCATCCCCAAAGGTGTCACATCACTCTGAGACACGAGGTGCTCATGTGGCATTTCCAAAGAATGAAAGTAATGTTTGAAGAGCTGTGCTCCTGTGAGCTTTGCAAGAAACTTCCAGGAGGTATTCTCAAAATTAAAGATTAGAGAATGTCCTTTGCCACACATGCTTTATGGCTCAGACCTCCCATTCCTGTGTAGGATATTCCATGAGGCACTGTGAACTCATAGGCAGTGCTTAAGCAAAAAAATGAAATCAAACAACTCATAAAGATAAATATATTTCAACATTTTTAAGCAGTTCTTGATTGCCTATGAGAATTTAACCTGAAAAAGCTCTAAGAATCACAAAATCTGGCCCTCTATTATTAATTGATGTGTTGGCAGTAGAGCAGTGCATACAATTTTACGCATGAAGTGTAAGAATATATTTCTTTGACTTGAAAACAAAACAATGATGTATCAGTAAATTCTTCCCCGACTACAAATTTATATCCTGGAAAGTGTTCATGGAACGTGTAGCCATTTATATTCTCTGTAGTATTATTTCTGTATCTTTAGAATGCTGTGAGAATAACAAATGAGCTGCCAGTTTAGAGTGACAATATGCTCAATAAGATGGAAATGGGCTATCTAATATTTGCAAAACTAAAATAAAAAATTAGTCCCCAGAGGTAATTTTTAATTTTTAGAGTTTTGCGTAAAATACTGTGGTGGACCAAATCATCATTGTAACCAAAAACACATTCTTCAGCTAGTTGTGAGAATAAAATTTTTGTTCTGTTAGAGTAAAGAGATCCCTCCCTCCCTCCCTCCCTCCCTTCCTTCCTGAATTCCTGAATTCCTTCCTTCCTTCCTGAATTCTTTCCTTCTTTCCTGAATTCTTTCCTTCCTTCCTTCCTTCCTTCCTTCCTTCCTGAATTCCTGAATTCCTGAATTCCTGAATTCCTGAATTCCTGAGTTCCTTCCTTCCTGAGTTCCTGAGTTCCTGAATTCCTTCCTTCCTAGCTGAATTCTTTCCTTCCTTCTTGAATCCCTTCCAGAATTCCTTCCTTTCTTCCTCTATTCTGTTCCTCTCCTTCACTTAATTTTCCCTTCTCTTCCTTTATTACTCTTTCCCTATATTATTCCTTTCCCCTTTTCTTCCTTGTTCTCTTGCTCTTTTTAGTTCTTTCCATTATGCTGCCTACTAGAACCTCCTGATCCACTGTTCAAATAAGGAAAAGAACACAATCATATCCACATAAAAGAAAAAAAAGCAAACCCTCCCTTCAAAAGGGGGTGACAATCAATTAGAAGAAAATCAGGCATCAGTGCATAAAGGAGCAGAAGAGGAAGCTGAGTGCAGCCCGGCAATGGTTTGTTTAGTCTAAGGGATTAATTATTCAACAGTTGCTGTCATGATGAGAGTGTGCACACCAGACTGAAACTGGCACAGAGGTTAATTGGTATCTAAGGGCTGTCTCTAGTCACCTGATACCCTTAAGTAGCCTGGTTGCTATTTTAGTACCTTTTTGGACTTTAGAAAGAACCCACAAAAGAACCCTAAGTCACACGTGAGGAGGTGGAGACACGATTTCCTGGCATGAGGAGTTCGGGAAATTGGTACCCAGCATCAGCTCACCCAGTGAGAAGAGAGAGATCTCGTGTGCTTGCTGCAGTTGAAAAATGGATTCCCCATTGCTGCTGGTTTAAGCCTTATGGGTGCTATTTAAACTTGGCATGTCATAAATCCAGTATCTACCAGAGCGTTTGTTCTCCATCCCGTTTTATTTGTGAGTGTGTGCTGAGAATTTCAGCGGGGCAAACAAAGATGTGTCATTCCAGCCAAAACCAAGTAAGCCTCAAACTTTGTTTCCTCAAAAGGAGCAGCAGAGGGACAGGGACTATTCTGTTCTCTTTGGTGACCACTGGCAGAATCTGAGGGAACATCACAGTGAGGTGTAGGCAGGACATCAGGGAAAGGCTCTTCCCCCAGAGGTGCTGGCACTGCCCAGGCTCCCAGGGAATGGGCACGGCCCCGAGGCTGCCAGAGCTCCAGGAGAGTTTGGACAATGCCCTCAGGGATGCCCAGGGTGGGGTTGTTGGGGTGCCTGGGCAGGGACAGGAGCTGCACTGGATGGTCCTGCTGGGTCCCTTCCTGATCAGGATATTTCATGATGTTGTGATTTGCCAAGGGCCTTCATTTGAAATTTTAGAGGAAGCCCTCATGATTGCCAAAACCACTCTGGCTGGTAAGATATAGATTGTGTATGCACAGGTCTCAAAAGTTCTGATGAACCACCAGAAATTTTCAACAGGGCAGGCCGGCACATGGTGCTGTGCTTAAAAATGACCCTGGCTTCATATTCCTGATTGTGTGCGGGGAAGATCACCTTAGGTTCAGAGGACCTTCCTTGACCTGATATCTCAAAATGGCTTCTCTTTTTCTTCAGTCCCTGCTTCAGAAATTGGGATATTGCCCCCTTTGTCTTTTGGGATGAAACGACAGCAGCCACTTGAACTTGTAGTGAGATGTGCTGGGGTGTTTAGGAATTTAGAGAGATGCTTGTTTTCTTTTTTCTAAGTTCTAGTGATGCAGAAATGATCACGTCCTCTGTCAGGGAAATGAGGAAGTAAAACAGTGAGCATCAAGCAAGAAGAAGAAATTATATTTAATGGAATTGGATTCGGAAACGTTTTTGTTCCAACTATTTTAAAGCACCACTGGCATCATCACTGAGGAACTGCCAAGAAGATAATATTTTCTTCTGCTGTGGTAGCTTTTCTCCCCCCTTCCCTGGCTTTTTTCTCAGGCTCATTTTGGCAAGCGATAAATCATGTGCTGGAAGAGTGCATGTCTCTTCTATTTGTCTTTAACATTGACCTCAGCCCAAGGGAGCCTCAAACAACTAAAACCTGTCTTGGCCCAGATTGTCTTCTGGGTTACATCAGTTTCTTCAGTGTGAGAGGACAGACCTCATCTTAGAAACCACACTGGCATCTTAAACTCGAGTAGTGGGACTGAAGCCCCAATAAACGTCAAAGCTCAAGTGTGTTGCTGAGTCAGTCAAAGGGACAAAGCATCCTGATAATATTTCTAGCTATTTGCATCAAATATTACCATGAGTTAAGAGAATGCAGAACTTTCAAATGATCTTCCTGACCAGCTCCTCAAGAATGGACAGCTCTAAAGGAAACAGAGCACCTCAGGATGAGAAAGGATGATATTTCCAGCATCTTTGGCATCATAAACTCACAAATCCTGAAAGACTTTGCAAAGGAAATAGCTGTTGCTTCTCTGACCATCGATGAGGTGTCGTGGTGAACGTAACGTCAACATCAACATTAACATCCCTTTTCCAGCACCTGTTTTTTTATGTGTCAGAGGACACATACATCCCAACATCCCAAGGTTCTGGGATGTTGGGATGTATGCAGGCCCCATGACCATCCAGGGATGCAGCTCTCTGCTGGGCCAAGGATGAAGTCTCCTGGTGTGATGTTGCAAATCCCCTGGTGAACCCATCGGGGGTGAACCCCCTTTTCCAGTGTCAGGATAAAAATCCTATTTAGCAGCACCGTCACGGAGGACAAAATTGAAAAGCCTTTTGTTGAACAAAGCACCTTTCACTTAAAAAATCCAGGCAAGATAAAATGACATGTGTGCTAATGATGTATTTTATGAACCCCCATCTGTCTCAGGAAAGGTCAGAGAAAAATGGCAACCGCTGCTCAGGTGATTGGTGGTGGAGGGGGAGAAATGGCCTCATCTGAACGTGACAAGAAGCTTCAGTGACATCATATAAATGCCATAATTGGGAAGTGGTAAATTGAACAGGGCTGCCTTTGGAATTTGATGTGTCAATAAACAAGTTCAAGGTGACACGTTGGATCAATACGGCACGACAAGAATCATCCGACAAATTTACTGCAAAGTAATTGGGTGCAAAATGACTCAACTCAACCTTCACACTGCAGAAAATCAAACAAACAGGCAACCTACAGGCAACAGTTTGTATATGTCAGATGCTGCTTAAGGTAGCTTGCGCAGTACTAATAGAGTTGTTTTAAAGAGAGATGGGGAAAAAAAAATAAAAGTGAGGTTCCCGTTATTATGAGTGTGACCTGAGGCATTGCTATAACCCTCTATGCACCTTGAGGGTGTATAAATAGAAAAACAAAACACACAATTGCTAGAGGTAGTCTTAAATATTGATATTTTTCTTCCTGTCTCTGTTGAGATGACAAATAAAATAAACTATAAACTGGGAACACCTTTTTTTTTTCTGTTAGCACAAACAAGAGGCTTTTCCTCTAATAGGTTTCTCACCTCTCACTCCCCTTATTTTTTGATAAAGAAAGGTGTAACAAGTCACTTCTATTAAAAAAAAACAACCCTGTGTTTTCCCATGTTACACAGAGCTATTGAATGCAAATCACTGGCTACCACTAGAATTAACCACCCCCACTTACTGAACCTGAAAAGAGTCACTCAGAGAAGTCTCTTCAGCACATTAATTTGTTGACAACAAATTTGATGCTTGATTTGTCCCCACTTGACAACCTTTAATCTTGAGTTTCTCTGAGGGGAAAGTCAAGAGCTTTTTTTTTTTTCCCCAAGAAATCTGGGCTCTCGCCAAGGCTACGAAAGAAGCTGGTACACTGACTGCACACTTTGGAAATGTCACAGAGATTGATTGTGTTTTAATTGTGCATTCATTCTGGAGTGAGAAAAGAGAGAAGATGAGTGGAAAGTCACAGCCAAGGAGAAAAACGCTGTTCATGCTCTCATCCCCTCCTAGCCCAGCTGAATTTCAACAGAGAATACTTCTTATTTTATTTTATTTTTTTTTGCCAATGGTGGCTTTGTGTCTCCCTGGAAATGATGGGGAAGCCTCACTCCTGCTTTATCCCTGATGTTGCTGGGGCTCAAGGAATCCGACACAAACCTCAGGCCCTGGTGCTGACACATGGCTCCAGCATCCACATAATTTACAGTGATCAGAAAATGCAGGAGGGCAGACAAACTCAACAGCTGAGCTTTATTGATGGACTGATGCCACTGGATAAAGCAGTGTGCCGTGTTGGTAAGCTTTGGGCACACCGAGAATTTAATGAATGTCAGAATGTGGACAGGGGAAAAATAGGGAGATCGAGGCAGAAGGTTTTGTGCCAGGGATGGGATTAGTGAGAAGAATTATGAGTGAAGTAGTTATGTTAAAAATCCCACATCTATGTATACATACATACACACACACACACACACACACACACACACACATATATATATATATATATATATTTCTGGATATCCCTGGGAGCACTGCCCAGGACCAGGGGCTGTGTAGCCTCTCCAAACCCAGGAGCCTCTTCAGGTTGGTAATTTCTGCCAAGACAACTAGACCATGTCTCACAAAAGAAGTGCAATTGAGGTGAACAAAACACCAGCAGTCCACCTTTTTTGGGGGAAAAATATTCCCAGACCTAGCGAGTGACTTGATGCTGAGCCGTGTAACCAAGTGTGTAGCACCAGAAAAGCCAACTCTCCTCTTTTCCCTGCTACCAAAAGTATCCTACTAGGTAGCAGAATGGGGAAAATGCCACTTTTTATCCCAGCAGTGGTTTGGGATGCCCTTGGGCTGCCAAAGGACAAGGCTATTCACTTATCAAAATATTTCCATGTCTTTCAAAAATTGCTTGGGAAGTCAGCTGGGAAGTGGGAGCCATTTTATCCTGCAATATTAGGCAGTCCATTCTGTAAACCTGACGTTTCTGGTGGGATGTTTTTCTCCTTTCACTTTTCTGAATCACAGAGGAGTCACAGCAGAACTTTAGAACTGGATAGTGTTTGCTGAAGGAAGTGATGTGGTCCAAACCACCTCCCAGCACAGCTAAATTGAGTTCCAAAGCTTCAAAGCAGAATTTGCTTCACTTTCTTCAAAAGGTATTTTGAGATTGTTTTACTGTTTGATGGGGTTGTTTGCTTGTTTCACACATTTTTTGCTTTTTTAAAAAAAAATTCTTTTTCCTTGTATCCAAGCCAGCTCTGGCTGTGGAAGGAACCACATGGGATATCTGCAAAGCTGAAGAAGTAAAAATGCAAGGATATCTTACTGTCAATTTTTTGGAAAATATTTGGGTAAATGAAATGTTGTTTGCCTAATTCTATTGTACTCTGGGAAGAAAAAGTTCTTCTTGGTAAAGCTGAAAGCCTCATGTTGCTCTGCTGCAACACATCTGCCAGAAGTATCAAATGAGACATAATGTTTTTTCCACCCGTGTTCCAGATATTTCAGATTTCTACAGCAGCAGCCATAGATTAATATCTGTACCATTCTTTCCTTTGAAGCACCTTGCACATCTGGAAGCATCACCTCTACACCTGAGAGAGGAGTCCGGGATGTTCATTTCCCATTAATTAAAGTAGGAATCAGATATCCAGTCTCTCAGGTTGCTGTGCAAACAAAACCATGAGGGAATCACCCTTTGCAGGGCACAAATGGGGAGCTGACAGACTGGTGGCACCTGAGCTCATCGAGGACATGGATTCACAGTTTGGGGTTTCCATCACCTGAAGCACAGTGGAAAAACCCCAAGCCAACTGTTCTTTGCACTAATTTTGCCGAATTTCTTGTTCCTCGAACTCAACACAACAGATTTTCTCTCTCTGAATGATATTGATTTCTAGTGTGTCTCTAATTTATTCTTTATTGTCTTTGTTTACTTGTAATGATTATTTTGTTGTTAATTGATATTTCTATTGTGCTGCTCAAAAGCTGATTGAAAATCAATCCAAGCCAATGGTAAACCTGTCCCTGATTTCATTGCATTTTCAAGTTCTGATTGTTATTTTCCCCCTCTTTTAGAATATCAGAAGGGGAAAAAAAATAGAAGTAAAGCAGTCCTTTAAGCTGTGAAGCTCTTCCTGGAAATATTCTGTATGTATGGTACCTTCCCTAAATCCTTAACACTTTGATTGTCTTTGGGTTATCAATCATACCGGTTATTTTCTTGTCTGACTTAAGAGGATTATTGGGACTGGATTTTGTACTTTGTCAGTATTACAGAGTGACACCTCCACACTCGGGGCTGGGCTGCAGCCTGGCAGTGAGCCTGCCTGGCTTCCCTCTCACTAAAATCACCTGCAGATGCCCCCTGACTTGCTGGTGACAGTCCCTAGGAAATCTCTCCAGCCCAAGTAGAAAATTCAAATTAAAGCACCTGGGAGGCAGGGAAAGGGTGAAGGGGACAGATTTCAATGTAAGGAGCAAGTGATAAAGCGTGGCTTTTCTTTTTGGGAGCCTGGCAGAAACCAGATGCCTACAGCACAGAAGCTTTGATATCACCTTAACTCATGCGAGCAGGTTGAAAGCAAAAAGTTATTTCATTTTGTGTCCAACTGAGGAAGGAATCTGACCCCGTTGCTCCTCTGCAGAGGAGTTTGTGGGCTGCTCTTCAAAGAAACATATTATTTTAAAGATTTCTCTGCTCCACAGGTGAGCCTGCTTTTCCCTTCCAGTTGCCTCTCATCTTGTTTTATTTGCCTTTGGGGATGCTCGATAGAATTTGGTCCAAGCCTTGCCTGAGGGACCAAGTGCTCTTTGGGTGCTGTGTTTGACCCCAGATTGTTTCCCTCTTGGGTGAGCAGGAGCAGAAGAGGCGTGGGTGAGGCTGTCTGGGGCTGTGGGACCACGTCTATGGGGCATCTCTGTGCATTCCCTTTCTCTTTCCAAGCGGAGAGGAACCTAGATGCTGCTGAGCCCCTCCAGAGCTCCTTCAGAGAGGGTCAAACCCTGTTCATGGTGTGGTGCCACCAAGGGCTGATGTTGCCAAGCCTGTGTGATCCATCAGCCAGGAGCTCTGCTCTTACCTTGAATAAGTATTGCAGCTTTGGTCGTTCAAAACTATCCTGCCATGTCTGGGACTGTTGTGTTAATTGAGCTGCAATTGCAGGGCCTGAAAGGCAGCACGGCTTGTTTAGGGTTGCTATTAGTTTTTCTGGGTTGCAGAGAAGCCTTGCATGGAAATTGAGCCCATTATGTATTTGGGTCTTGCTTAACGAGATGCAGTGCAAAAGGCAGTCCATTACTTTGGAACTAGAGGCTTTGCCTTCTTTCCAAGATTGATTTTTATTTCACAAATTATTACTGCATGGATTAATGATCTCTCTGCATGCAAACGCTCTCGGCTGCTACCCAGGTGCATTAACCTTTCATAGAACAAAGAATTCCTCCTCCACTGTGTTGCTTTGACCAGAGAATTTCTCTTTTAGGTGCTGAATATTAAATACACGGGCATCACATCCTTGCTCTTCCCAGCCATACAGGATCTGGATTCAGAAATTTTAGGCCTGAATGTGTGAACCTGTGACCTCCTCCAGGTGTTATCTTCTTCACTGGACCACTGCAGGCTGCTAGGGTTCAAGGGCAAAGCTGTAGGCTGTATTTAATAAGGTAAAACCTGGCACTGAAAAAGCATTTCTGGAGCACAAACGCAGCACTTGGGCATCCCAAAACAGGAAAAGGCTACAGTTTATTGGCATGCAAAATGGGACTTGGAGGTGGGAAAAAATGTGTCCAAGAAGGTCTCCTGAAGCTGGGCTCCATTCTTGCAAGACTGAGCAACACAGATCTGTTAAGAGAAGCTGAACCCCCTGATGTCCTCAGACTTCCACAAGGATGTGCTCGACACATAATTCATGACAAAGGAGTCAATCCTGCAACAGCTTCTGCAGTAAGGGGGATCACACGTGCCAGAAATATGAGCCAGGACGAAGTGGAATAGTTTTTAATTGCCAGAGGGCAGCAATGGATGGGATATTGGGAAGGAATTCCTGGCTGGGAGGGTGGGGAGGCCCTGGTACAGGTTTTCCAGAGCAGCTGGGGCTGCCTCATCCCTGGAAATGTCCAAGGCCAGGTTGGATGGAGCTTGGAGCAACCTTGTCTAATGCCCCTGCCCTTGGGGCATTAGTAAAAATCACTATGTGATTTTTAAGGTCCTTTCCAACCTGAACCATTCAGTGATTCTGTTTAAGCTGTTTAAGCTGTTGTAGAAACGAGGATTCTTTTATTATTTATGTTGAACGACATCCTTAGCCCAGCTCCCTCCCGGTCATTCTGTCGTGGCAGCATGCTCATTTAGAATTGAAAAGTCTGCTCTGCTGGCAGATTGCTGCCTGCTCTCAGTAAATAGCATGAAATGTAGCCAGCTTTGCTGTATTTGTGGAACTTTCCCCACAGCTCTAATTATGCCTGGGTAGTACTAACATTTAGTCAGCTTAAATTATTAAACTCTTGCAGCCCCCGCAGGTAAAAACCTGTTTAATTAATGACTGATTAGTTAAATCATTATGTGTTCTGATATGAATCACAATAATTTTTATAGACCATATTATCATTTTAAAGGCATGCTAATTTATTGAAGGATTCTTTTTCCTAAAAGGAACAGAAATAGGCATGCCTTGGAGCTTAGGAGCAACCACCTCCTTTATAAGGACAAACGATATCAGCAGCAATCTAGTATAGAAAGATATTCCCTAGACAATCCCAAATGCTCCTTAATGTATCTGGAATCTGGAGATGCTCAGATTCTGGAGTTGGAGTCCTTCAGCTCTGAACATTTATCTGTTTAAACTCGCATTTTTGTTTATTTCCCCATTTGGAGGGCAAAACCTGGCACGACTGCAGAGCTTTTCAGATGTTTTCAGCTCTGCCAGCAGGAGTAGAGCTGTTGTCCTCTCTCCCTCACTGTCCCTCTGCCCTGTTGGGGTCTGCTGCCCACCAAAACCCCAGTCTCAGGCAGCAGAGTCCCATGCTCAGCACAAGTGGCTTTCAGTTTCAGTCTGGACCAACATGAAGCATCACTATTGGTGTGGATTCAGCCATGCAGCTACAGCTCTGGCCAAAACTTGTAGGGGATGGACTGGCACATCCAGATGTTGTCCTTTCTAGCATCTGACTCTGATAGCCAATGGCTGGCTGAAACAGACTTTGGCTGTGACCTCAAGACTGAAATCTGATGCTGGGGCAAATGCCAGGGGTTACAGCCGTGCCAGAATAATAAAGAAATAAATATAAAAGTAAACATCAAACCTCTTTTTCTCAAGGATCTCCGTGACACATCAATCCTGACACACCATTGCCCCCAGACCATATTCAGGTCCTCAGACCCCTTAAATCCCCGAGTTACTGGTGAAAGTGTTACCAGACACCAGAAAGTTGTGTCTGACAACAATAATTTCTGTAAGAACTACAAATTTCTTTAGAAGACTTCACGTAGCTAAGCTTTGACATCCCACAGCAAAATCATCATGGCATTATCTGTCAGATTTTTGCCTCTGAGCCAGACTTCTGTGATAAACTCCTTTTCCAGGAAGCAAATATATTTGACTGTTGGGAAGCAGAGATATACAAAGAAATTGTACATCAAACCTGAATATTGCTCTCTGAACAAGAAAGACTTTGGCCACAGTCTTTCAGGAGCTGACAGAAACACATGTTTTCTTTTTGAGTGGAAGCAGTGGGCACAAACAGCAAACTTCCCATCTCCAAGAACCTGAAAACAAGCACTGATGCCCTTCTTTTCCAAGGCACTGCTATGTTTGGTCTCTTGGAGACTGCCAGGTTTGCAAACTCAGGTGAAATTATGCTGTTTCTTGATCTTGTAGAAGTTGAGTTCAGTCTCTCACTGGAGCTTTGATAGACCAGGCTGTCTTCACCACAGCAAAGTGATGATCCCCCAGTGCAAAGACCTTGGGAGATGGCCTTCAAGCAGGGTGCACACTCTGAAAAGAGGTGGCTGCAGGGTAAATTCAGGTGCATTCAGAGGAATTTCAGCTCTTTGCTGAAATTCTCCCAGCAGGAGTATGGAATTCCCAGGGGAGCCAGCAGGAAGAGTCAGCTCTTGCTGGCTGGCTGGGTGGCTGTAGTTGGTGACAAACATATAAAGTGGTGTTGTCTCACTGCAGAAACCTGGGGTGACACTTGCAAAAAGGAAAGGTGTAGGGAAAAAAGGTTATTTTGAGCTAAACGCTCTCTCAGAAACATAATGCACTGCAAAACACTGCTCACTTCCCTTTGGTTTGCCTAAGCACTGCAGCCAAACTGTGCGACAAATGCACTCCAAAGAGAAGACACAGCTTTTCTTTTTTCTCTTTTTTTTTTTGTGTGTGTGTGTGTAGCTCTCCGTTTTTCTCTCCCTCTTTTCCTATCATATTGAATCATCAGGGTGTGAAATATAATAAAGCACTGTACCATTCAATCTGTCGGCTGTACCTTACAGGTGTACTCCAGGTAAATATCCCCTTGGCTGGTGAAAAATGAGCTTACCTGAAAGAGATGACTTTGATGAACTTCAGTAGCTGGGCCTCTATCACTCTTTTCCAATTGGCTTCCCCAGCAAAGCATGGTTACCCCACACAAATTTGTCTTACTGAAGGAAAGATATTCTCTAATTCACTTTGTTCCCAGAGACTTGCCCCCCTTCCCTGATGTCTTCACTTCATCTGGCGTTCCATAAAAGTATAAATGGCAGGGCTTGTCATCTCCTTCCACTGGGCGACTTTGGGAAATAAATTAATTATTTACCAGCCTTTCGCACGCCCCATTGCTTTGGTAAAACTGGAATATAAATAAAAATGACCACATATTAAAAGGTGCCATTTGCTGGATGCAGCAGTGGCAGGTACAGGATCACAGCAGAAGCTCCTGCTTTTTCCCCCACTGCCCTTCCCAGGCAGTCCCTGCTCAGTGCCAAGCAGGGGCTGATAGCAGGAACAAAGCAGAGATCTATGCAGATAAGATCCCTGTACCTGCAAGGGCTTCCACTGCTCCCCATTTTAATTTTAGATAAGCTCCAAATGCCTCTTTACTCTCAAAAACAAGAACTTCTAGAAGATTAAGTCCTGCCTGACTGGTAGTAATCCAGGGAAGCCATTCCAAATGGTTTGGAGGTTTGTTTTCTTCCATGGCTCTATGCTGATTTTAATTTTATTTGTTAGTTTTTTTTATTCTTTTCTCAGACAGATATCTCAAGAGGCAGGGAAAGGCCAGGAGATGTCTTGGGGGAGGCAGGGAACAGAGAGATGCTGTTGTGGGCAGTGGATTCTCAGGGGAAAAGTCACAAACTTCTTCCTTCTGCAAGCCCGGAGGGTGCAGGCTGGGGAATAGAGTGTAAAACATTTTCCCCACTTTTGTTCTTCAGCAACTCATTTGGGTGAAAACACATTGTGATTGCCTAAGACTGATTTGAGGAATGCCTGAGATAGTTCCCCATTTTTGCCTGAGTGTTTTTAAAAGTCTGTACAGAAAGCCTCACACCAAGAGGGATTGGCTGGTTGGGTGACAGGGAATGACCTTTCCACTAAATAATGATTCTGTGCATCATTATTTGTCATTTGCAGTAGAATGTACTGCTTTTCCTCTTCGAACGAGTTACAAAAGTTAATTACTTCATCCTCAGAGGCTTTTAATAGGGCCAAATACACTATTTCCTTTTGTTGACTGGAAAAAGTTAGGGTGGTGACAAGATCTGTCCGCAATCATGAAACCAAGAGTTTTAAACCTTGCATAATTGCACTGATCACAGCACCCACCCTAATTCTGTGTCTGTATTTCCCTCTTTATGCTGCGTTGCTGATTTTGGGTCTCATCTCCCATGGAATAAACAGACTTTATGGATTTTCCTCTTTTGTTTCTCCCTCCCTCATGGGTAAGAGAAGAAACTTAAGGCTGTGGGCATCTGTGTTTGCTCCTTTCCCAAACTGGAATCTTTGGGATAGTGGGGAGTATTTTCTAGACAAGCAGAGATGCTGAGAGAACTGGGCAGGCTGGCTCAAAACACAAAGTATTTTGGGGTGGGAAATCCCCTTTTCCCCCTGTCTTTTCTGAATTTATCAACAAGCCAACTCTGTTTCACTAAGTGGATGAAAAGGCAGAGCAACAAGGCTGTTAATGGGGCTCCACAGGAGTTTGTGCACAAAGACACCAAGTTACTTTGGAAGATAGAGCAAAAGCAGGATGCAAAAGGATGCCCAGAGGAGAACTTCCTAAAATCATCAGAGCACAAGCAAGGTTATTATATCTACTTAAAAATTAAGTGCTCTGTAAGGTGGCCAGGGATGATATTTCCCATCCCTTTATAAACTTGTGCAGAGTCCCAGTGGACCCAAACCATTAAACAGAGCTTCCCCAGGACCAGAAATAACCTCACTAAAGTCAGAAACCTCCCTTTTCACTGAATCCAGTTCTGATTTGAGCATATCTCAACATTTTACTTCAAGTCTTATTGTTTTTCATTCTGCAAAGCAGCAGGCAGGGAACAGAAGCCACAAACTCTATTCAAACTTGAATGATTACAGCAAAACTCTGTTCTCGTTTGGAGTTTGTTTTTTGTTTGTTTGTTTTTTGTGTTTTGTTTTTTGGTTTTTGATTTTTCCTGGTCATCATAGAATGGATTAATCTGAAAGCAGAGCCCAAACTAGGATGCGTTTTAAAAGCCTTCAGAGCAGTTTTGCACTCATGTTCAGTGCCTCGGCTTTTTGTTTCAGGCTAGGGTTTATTTGTGTCTTCCTCCTTCTTCCTCCTTTTTTTCTAAATGGTACCACCAAGTAGTAAAAGCTCCATCCATGTTTCAGATGCATGCAAAATAAACTATAGAAGGAAAGTGGCAGATAAATTTAACAAGCATTAAAGTTATATATAATTTAAATATGTATAAAATTATTTGTTGTATCGATTAGAAAATGGGCTGTTGACCATTTAAAGGCAACAATCAATTTCATAGTTCACAGGTCAGGTCAAGTTTCATTCTAATGATCTAAAAAACCAAATAGCATTAGGAGATAATGAACTCCACAGGATTACAGATGTGATCTATAGCTCTGCTGTGGCACAAGACCCAGCAAATGAGAGAGGGCATCATCTGAAGTGCCCTGGCCTCCACAGACTAAAACCATGTTTTTATAACTTGGCAAGGTGTCAATTTATGATGTAATCAAAGGCAGACGATGCAATTACTCTGCTCCTGAAACCCCACATGGTTAGGCTCAATGTCATCAATGAGCAAGGGAGGTAGATCCCCATTAATGTGGTCTACAAAGGTTATCTTCCCTCTTCTGGTAAGTGAACGTCAGGCATGCCCACCCTGTTAATCAAGGGGAGTTGATAGCCCTCTCTGCTCCCTCTGAGGGGTTGGGTTACACCAGGGAAATACTGCAGGGCTGCCTCAGGGCTGCTCCTGGTGCACAGCTCCTCCAAACCTCAGCCAGGGAAGAAGGACAAAGAAATCTGTGCAGAGAGAGTGGGATGAATTTGTGTCCATCTCCGTGTAAATATATATATTTTTGTGTGTATGTGTATGGGTAAGCGTATTTTCACTGGGATGTGGAAGAAAGAGGCCATTTGAACTTTTAATGAGAGGAGAGAGGGTCAGTGACTTTTGAAATGCCTGGTGTGTATCTTCACAAAATTTCAGAGCTGTTAGGTTTGGAAGGGACATCTAGAGACCATCTAGCCCAAATCCCCAAATCCCCTGTCAAGGCAGGGTCACCCAGAGCAAGTCACACAGGAACGCACCCAGGTGGGTTTGAAAAGTCTCCAGAAAGGGAGTGTCCATGCCCTGCCTGCACAGCTGTTCCAGGGTTTTATCATCCTCAACATAAAAAGTTTTTCTTTATCTTGTGGTTGGAACTACTTGTGGTTTAGTTTGTGGCTATTTGAGCATATTTGGTTGTTATTTTGTTAAAATGGCTGGTTTTCTGAAGAACCATCAGCTTTTGGCCTGGGTCTTTAACTTTTAAATCCATTTGAACTGGAGAAGAAAAGACTCAGAAGTGATCTTATCACTCTCTACAACCTCCTGAAAGGACAATGCACCAGGGACTTGACAAGAGGACACAGCCTGGAGCTGCACCTGGGGAGGTTTAGGTTGAACATCAAGAGGAATTTCTTCATGGAAAGGTTGGTCAGTCATTGGAAGGGATTGCCCAGGGAGAGGTTGGAGTCCCCATCCCTGGAGGTGTCCAAGGAAGGCCTGGACATGGCTCTCAGTGCTCTGGGCTGGGGACAAGGTGGGAATTGGGCACAGCTTTGTTTCGGTGACCTTGGAGGACTTTTCCAACCTCAAAGATTCTACATATCTTCAGTCCATCTCTTCTGAACCACAAGACCAGAGTTCATGTATCCCTACCTTTTGCTTTGCCTCTAAATTTGAAAGGAGTATAAATCCATCTAGCTTCACCTTTGGGATGGGCTGGTTTTAAATCCAGGCATGGTACTGATGTAATTTTACTATCCCATTTCCACTCCTGATTTGGATGTATAAGAAACTTGACAGTTTTTGAGTGGGTGCCCAAAATGTGATGCAGTCTTGAAGGCAAGATTCCTCTGAGTGTCCATTAGACAGAGGCAAAGAAAGAAACTCCAGTTTTGTCAAGAGGATATGAGGAAGGTTTTCCACCTTTCTAGCCATGAAGGTGCCTTGAACACCCATGGGGGTCTTGAATGGCAGCCACTGCCTGCATTTCAACAGCTGGGTCCCACTGTAAATGTTTATGCAGATTCTGTCAGCTGGGCATGTGACTTTTCTGTCTTTGTGATCACCCCACATCGCTGCCTTGAGCTTCTTTAAACAGCATTCACTTCCACACTGCTGTGTCTGCTCGGCTGTTGCGGTGTTAATGGTCTTACTTGGATTATTAATTGGGCTCATTAGACTTATTTTCTTCTTTAATATAATGAGTGTGTAAGCACTAAACTAAGAGGCATAAAACTTTGATAAATGAGAAAATTGGATAATTGCACAGCATCAGTGTTGCGCTCATAGGAGCCTTCTTAAAAAAATGGAAGAGAAAGAAAGACAGAAGGAAAGCAGGTAAAACAGAGAAATGAAAGTATCTAAAATGGGCCTTGAGCATCATCATGTGCAATTCTTGCATATCAGAATGAGTCAGCTTGGCAGGGATACAGGACCCTCTCCCCAAAGCATTTATGCTGACGAGGGTGAGACACTGGCACAGGTTTGGTGCATCCTCTTCTCTGGAAATGTTCAAGATCAGGCTGGATGAGGAACAATCTGGTCTTGTGATTTTTGGACTAAATGACCTTCAAAGGCCCCTTCCAGTTTAAACCATTCTGTGATTCTATGATTTCAATCCAATTTTTTACCTCTCATAGTGGTAAGGACATACAGGCTGTAACTGCAGATGGCTGCTCCAGTTCAACACATCATGTAAACATATTTTGAATAACTAAGCATGGATGACCTCACATACGTACTCAATAGGGTACAAATCAGCTTAGGAGTTGGATTAAGTGATTTTTGCAGGTCCTTTCCAACCAAAACTATCCTATGAGTATGACTTTGTACATCCAGAATTCCAATAGATCCTCAAGCAAATGGATAAAAGAAGAATCAGGCCAAACTTCTTTCCCGACAAAAGCAAAAAATATGAAGGCAGTAATAATCCCAAAGGCAAAGCAAAGAAACTGAAGATGGCAGAGCCTAGAAGAATGTGTGTTTTTAGAACCAAACCAACTATGAATGATCCTGCCAAAAATCCTAGACAAAAAATATGCTTCGGGTTACTGTAGCACAACAGCAAGAAACCAGTCCCGTGAATGAGCTGCTCATTGTAGTCCTGGATCATTGCTTATCTATCCTAATAGGCAAGAAAAACAACAGCTAAATTATAATTATGTACTGTACACAGTAGTGTTAGCAAAACAACACAGTGTTTGGTACATTTCCCATCATCTTCTTAGGAGGTACAGCGAGCTGCAGGTTTGTAACAATCTTCTGTTTCCTCACCTCATTAATCTCCCGAAGTGGAGAGAGAGCAATACAAGCAGAGGGAGCCCAGAAATGTATGTACATTACCGAATTAACCAGGCATGTAATTAGTGCTCAGGTGCTTAGTCAAGGAAGAAACACGCAGGATTATTTAGATTTGGATTTAACACCCCAAAGTTTGAATAGTGGAGGTGAGTTGTAGGAGTTTTTCAATCAGCCGCTCCAGCTGTGCTGGAGAAATAGGGATTTGTGCCCTGGTTTCTGCCTCTGGCACTGTGTGGTTTTCCCAGCCTTCCTGTTATTTGTGGGAATATATGAAAGTGAAGCGTGCAGCGTGTCACAATCCATCCTAGGAATGGGACACACATCTGCACACCAAGGGACATGGATAGTGCTGCTCACCCCAACAAGGGAGTCTGGCACGACCCAGTAACACTTGAATTCTTCTCTGCTGGCTGGCAATAAGAAATGCAATGTGGCTCAGGCTGGGGTTTATTTTCTCATGTTCTAGAGGCCTTCTGCTTTACCAGGGTAAATTGTCTCCATCGTGGTGCCTTCTGATTGACATCTCCTGAAAATCTCCTGCTTAAAGTGCATTTAATGTCCATGGGGACCTGGAGGCAGATGACTTCTGTTCATCCCACAGGGCACCCACATAATTTCCAAAGTGTGCCCTGGGATACTGTGTGTGTGATCCAGCTTGACACTGGGCTTGCCTTGCTGTGAAGTGAATTTTAAGCTCAGCAACACCCTTTGTTTCTACCTCTTGTCTGTTGAACCTTTTGCAATCTCAACCAGAGCCACACAGAGCAGAACTGGCCAAAGTCTGCAACAATCAATAGGAATCTCAAAGGCAGGGAATCATAGAACAGTTTGGGTTGGAAGGTACATTAAGGCTTTTCTCATTCCAACCTCCTGCTATGGGCTGGGACACCTCCCACTGTCCCAGGCTGCTCCCAGCCCCAGTGTCCAGCCTGGCCTTGGGCACTGCCAGGGATGCAGGGGCAGCCCCAGCTGCTCTGGGCACCCTGTGCCAGGGCCTGCCCACCCTCCCAGCCAGCAATTCCTTCCCAATCTCCCATCCATCGCTGCCCTCTGGCACTGGGAAGCCATTCCCTGGCTGCTGTCCCTGCAGGCCTTGTCCCCAGTGCCTCTGCAGCTCTCCTGGAGCCCCTTCAGGCCCTGCCAGGGGCTCTGAGCTCTCCCTGGAGCTTCTCTTGTGCAGGGGAACAGCCCCAGCTGTCCCAGGCTGGCTCCAGAGCAGAGGGGCTCCAGCCCTGGCAGCATCTCCGTGGCCTCCTCTGCCCTGGCTGCAGCAGCTCCACGTCCTTGTGCTGTTTTGCCCAGGGCTGGAGGCAGCTCTGCAGGTGGGGTCTCACCTGAGCACAGGGGCACAGGGGCACAATCCCCTCCCTTGACCTTCTGCCCACAGCTGAATTACCAACTTTGCCTCATAACTCATTTCCAAGCCTCTTCTAGCCCAGTTTTCACTACTTCCAGGCCACATCCCCAATCCATCCTCTGTATCCCCAAGTTCCTGCACCATCCCATGGCAGGCACATGGCTCAGTGTGCATTTTCATGCTGGCCTGGATAAAGCACAGTGAGAAGCTGAATTGCAAAGGGTAGCCTTGAGTTACATTTATGTAAACACCACCAAAAAGCAGAGATAAGGGAGTGAGGCACATTCCTGCACATCAGCTCGCTGGGGTTATTTGCTGCTTGTTGCTGGTGAATGAGAGAGAGGGCTCCCTGCAACAGCAGCACGAAGATAAAATTGTGATGAAAATACTTTCTCTATTGCTTTTCATTGAAATATTGCCCCTTGGCGGGAAGCAGATTGGTAACATCAGCCAGCAGGAGCAGAAAGTGGGTCTTAACATCCTATAAGCTCATCATGGCAAACTCAGGTCGTGATGTGTTTGGTGAACAGCCCTCATGTGCTTAATTTTGAAAGTTCAGAGAGAGGTTTGGCTAGAGTAGTAAGGGAAATGTGCATGTGTGAAATGCAGAATTTGTAGGAACAGGGTTTTTGTTGTGCAAAAGGCATCCGGAAAACAAGGTAGAATCCATTATAAAAGGGTAGCTTAAATATTTGCCCCACAAAATCTGTATTTTCCTAGAATCATGCCCAGCAAACTTCTGGGGGTTGCTTTAACTCCATAGATGGGAATTCAGTTACTTTTTTGGGATAATGAAAAATCTCAAAGCAAACTTTAATTTATGCAGACCTTGTCCAGTGCAGGGTTTGTTATGGCTCCAACATGCATCAAATCATCTGTGCACACACTTGCACATACACATTCCCCATAATGATCTGATAAATGTAATTTAAAGCAGCATGGTTAAACAAGGCCTAAATAAATGATGATTTCACGTGGATATGGCAAAACTTCCACCATCAATAACTTTGGTTACAATCACAGAATATCTACTTTCACTCACCTGCCTCACTTTAGAAATATCTCTGCTGAAGTAAGGTTTAATTTTAATTCAAATTTTATTATTATTGCTATTTTTATTTCTTGTGAAGAGACGAGGCGGTGGGGGACTCACAGGGTGTAATTCCAGGGCAAAACCATTGCCTCATGCTTATGCCCTCAAATCTTTTCTCCTCTGCTGGTAAAACAAGCAGGATTAGCACACGATAAGACCAGTGGAGATAATAATTACACTGGCTATGAGCGAACTCCAGAACCACGGAGTAAATCCCCAAACAATTATTAAAATGGCTCAATGCATTACACAAATTGGAAAAGACTGGGACATTTTTGGGAGGGGCGAAGGGAGGTAAGACACATTATTTAAGTGTTCTTGTAAGCCTTCTAAGATATTAATGTTGCAAAGCTTCTTATGAATATTTAAGAACATAAAATGGAGATACACTTCAGCCCAGCATTACCACAGAAGCCTGTAATACAGTTGAGTCCACTTAAGAAGGCAATATCTGACATCCATGACAGATTTAAACATGATAAGGCAAAGGTCATGTTTATAGCTGAAAAGTCCATGCAAACTAGTTAAATATTACTGCAGTTAGCTCTGTTATAGTTATTTTTATGTATTGATATATGCATTTATAGAGTTTCCTCAAAGATTCAGTTTTGCCTCCAGCTACCTGTACTTCTGGAAACACTTTAAAAAATACTTATTATTCAATTATTTGATGTTTTATGCAGAACGAACAAGTACCTTAGCGTTAAAAAGGAAAAGAGATTTATTTCTTGCTCTTTCAGGAGCTGTCTGGGAGATATTCCTAGTACCACTAGGGCTGGTTTCAGCACAACTTTTCACAGGAAAAGGTTTTATTTGAGTAAAGGAATGGGTGCCAAAATTTTTCATCAGAGACCCTATAAACATAAAACCTAAGACAAAATATTTACTTCACATTAAAATTTTTGCTCAGTTCTTAAAAAAAGTATTTTCATAGAATCATAGGCTCACAGAATATGATTGAAGAAATTATTTTAATTCTAAGATGTCAAGTTTATATTTTGATTTTTCTTCTCTTTAAGTTGGTGTCTACCCTTAGAGAAATATAACATTTTTCTAACTGTGATATTCACAGTATTTGTTCAAAACTACTAAATCACTCTGTCTATTTAAAATAGCCACCATGATATTCCTGTTTTACAGTCTGATGAAAACAACTCTAGTTATGGAAATTTTTATATTCCCTTCAGCAAAAGTGATTCTAACTGTCCAAGGAAAATTGCATGACCTTTTTTTTTTTTTTAATGAGAAACAAAATTCAAAACAAAAGTGGAGGATCAAAATCAGAAGCAGCTTCTAAAAAAGAGGAAAAAACCAATAAAGCTGTAGTATTTTACAGGAAACTTGACTGTAAGAGAGCTTTATAAACAGCAGATGGCTCCCATATAGAAGAGGCTGAGCAATCTGAGCAAACAATAATCAACATGAAAAAGCAAAGCTGAGTTTGACACACGGGGAAATTTAAGGCGCTGAAATTAAAAGATATATTGGAACATACTGTAAAGAAAGATAGAAATGTCTCTGGTTTTGGTCGTTTATGTCTTGGTAGCTTCTGAGGTTGGCAGGAATATTTTTGTGGTGAAAATCTTTGTGGAGGAAGATTATATCTGCTACCCATACAGGTCATGGGACCTTAGGGCCCTGCTTTTATTTTTCTATATTTCTGTCTGTGCATCTACAGATTATATAAATATGTTTACGGAGAGGTCATGGTTTAGGACAGCCCTGGTGCTCTTGCTGGTATGCAGAACTGTTGTCACCACAGAAGATCTCTTGTGCTTGGCTACTCCAGTCATGAACACTTCTGTCTCCATGAGGTGTTAATTTCTCCCTGGAGAATTTGTCCCATGGAGAATAGAGCGGAATCCTAGAATGGTTTGGGTTGGAAGGGACATTAAAGACCATCTCATCCAACCCCCTGCCATGGGCAGGGACACCTCCCACTGTCCCAGGTTGCTCCAAATCCCAATGTCCAGCCTGGCCTTGGGCACTGCCAGGGATGCAGGGGCAGCCCCAGCTGCTCTGGGCACCCTGTGCCAGGGCCTGCCCACCCTCACATGGAAGAATTTCCTCCTATCATCCAATCTAAATCTCCCCTCTTTTCACATAAGGCTATTCCCCTCATTCCTATCACTATCTACCTCTGTAAGACACTACTATTAGAAGCAGTTTTCCTCAGTATTAAACACCTTAGAAAGAATAGAGTTTTTAAGTGGGCAGTATCTATAACATTTTTCTCTGAAAAAAGGGTGGAATGTGCAGAAAACACCTTTGTTTTGTCTCAGTGGTTGTCCCTTGTACAGACCCATTCAGCTACTGACTAGAAGTAGCTTAACAGCTTCTATTTATTGACAATTTCCAGGGCTCTTTTTAAGGATCCAAGGAGATTTTGGGTGACTACAGGGATATCACATGCACTGCTGTCATGCCTCGCTAGTTTCTGAATTCTCTGTTTGCCACATATTCAATGCAGGATTGATGGCACACGTGTTTTTACGACATTTGTTAAGATGACACACAGACAAAGAAATAAAAAATAATTAAACAAGGCAGGAATGGTAGAGAGGAGGAAAGGCAGAGTGGAGAGGGGAGTGTGGACAGAGAGGTTGGCTTGTCCCCTTTCCAGGCTAGCCTCCTACAGGGAAGTGTAATGAACCAGTTCCACTGAAGTGTCCCAATCGGGCTCCTATTTTTCCAGGGTTTGCTGAGGACTGTGTGTGATCCTTTACTTCACACTCAGATGCACGGGTCTATTAGAGCAGCCTCTGTGCTGCTGGATGAAGGATTTATTTTACCAACATAGCAATAAAAGTAGTGTTTTGCAGCCAGTAGAGCACTAAGGAAGCCCTCTCCTTTGGTCTGGCAAGGAGCTGTGCTCCCTGAAGATGTGACCTGCTCCTCAGGTGACCACGTTAAAGCAGACAGAGTCCCTCCTGTGGCTTGGTCTTTTCCAGCTCTATTATCAACCCAAAAGCTGGAAATGATAGTGGCTGAAACAGATGTATGAGAATTGTTCCCTTCTTTTAAGCTCCGATTCAGTTCAGTAGGAGCAGAGTTAATTTTGTAGGACTGAAATAAATGAGATGGAAGGTCACAGAGCTAAATGTTTTCCACAGCCTCCTACCCTGCATTGCT
The DNA here is from genome assembly GCA_025920805.1 of Petroica traversi. Taxonomy (NCBI): domain Eukaryota; kingdom Metazoa; phylum Chordata; class Aves; order Passeriformes; family Petroicidae; genus Petroica; species Petroica traversi. The sequence continues at coordinate 866,805 of JAHLSL010013815.1, read as the reverse complement.
CCATTTCACTGTGTGACTAGGATGTTAGTTTCCTGTTTTGCCTCCTGTTTTGACTTCTTCAGTTTGTGCCACTAGGGATCAATAAGAATCTGTATTTTGTAGCTGCTGTCTTGGGGAAATAATACAATTTGCCTCAAAAACTGGAGTGCATTCCAGCCACAAACTACAGGGATAACACAACTGAAATAAAATTATTGTGTCCATTCTTTTCTTTTATTAAGACATTCTGTAAGGTAGAAAACGTCTCTATTCAACATTTCTCCTTAAGGATGCTAGAGATTATCAGAAGTTTTAACCCTCTGATCCCAGTGATTTAAGTACATTTTGTGAATACTGGGGCAGAAATGCATGGAAATAACTGCTGTAGCCAGTTACAGACATAATTCTTGGGGAGAATATGGAATTAAGATGAAATAGAGTTATAGAATGGTTTGGGTTGGAAGGGCCATTAAATATCATCTATTTCCAACCTCCCTTTCATGGGCAGGAACATATCATTACCATATGTAACTGTATTTTCTGAGGACGACATTCCTTCATTTTTCTACAGGAGAGGAGCCTCTTGGCTAAGTCCTTGTCTGTAGCTGGAGGCTGCTACATAACCACAGGTGAGACAAGAGGTGCAAAACGTCTCTTTGCAAAGCTTAATGTCATATCCACTAAATAATGAGAGCCAAAATGGCATATTCACTAAATAATGAGAGCCAAGCCTATGCTTGCTGCTTAAATTCTTTGTTGTACAGGGTTTCCTTTTTTTTTTTTTTTTTTTGGTGGTTTTGTAGCTTTCATTAAAGGGAAAATAGGATATAAAGAGCAAGACTCAAGGAATACATTTGGATAAACTGTTTGCTTATATGTCTCCATATGCTGTATCCCCACAGGTCAGAGCTGTTAGGGACTTGTCTAGAGAAAATAGATCAATCTCACTTTTGGTACCATGGTAGCTGTTTCTTGGCCTTTAAAACAGGCACAAACAATAATTATTTGTTGTGGTGACCAGACAACTCGTTGGCTGGTCTGATGGTCTTTTAAAATAAGGTTAGTTAATCTTTCCCACTGCCACTGCATACTGAAACCTGTTGACAGGGGAATTAGGGAACTGAAAATCTATGTGTTTACAAAGGATTAGCATTAAAAACCTCCTCTGAGGATGGAAGCATCTTCTGCTTAGCAGAAAAGCTGAGCAGAATTGGAGCTAGGGCCCATCACGTTTCAGTGAGAGAAGAAAACATCTCTGGAGAACAACCTTACAGCTATTTAATCATAAAGTACTTTACTATCCTTTGTTCACACTACACTGAAACATTCAAAGTCTAGGGCTCGGAGCTCAACTGTCTCATTCCAAGCTTTCCCAGTTGCAAATTAGTTGTGCTTTACTTTCCAAGTTGATTATCCTCATGATGTTGCCTTGGTGTGTGATCCAAGCCCTGCTGAAGTGAATGGGAACCTTTCCATGGACTTTAATAGTTTTTGGATGAGGCCTTAGCTATCTGTGTAGCTATTAGGAGAGGCACAAGTTGTGCAATGAAGTGCAGGTGTTTTTGCTGCTGGGAGGAAGACCTTGTACTGTATTTAATGTTCTTTAATTAATTGAGTCCCGAGGTATAGAGTGGGCTTGTGTTCCCAGAAAATGCATTAGGGTAACACAGCACCTTCCATTTGCAGCAATCCAAATACAGTATTAAAGTTTTATGTTTGTTGAACAAGGTCCAGGAATCCGCGTGCAGGAGCGCTTCACCTTCCACTGGAACGAAACGCAGCAATCACTTCATGAGGACTGAAAAAGAGTGGAGCAAAAAGGTATGAAACTTCAGTGAAAGCATCAGGTTTCTGATGTGAGTTGTCAGTAAAGGACCAATGCCATAAACATAGCCAGAATTTTCCCAGCGCCTTGTCCTTGCTGTCATGCCTTGATGTCGATCCAAGACATCCCACATCCAACAGCAAAGTATCTTCTTGTTGTGTTGGAAAACTTAGGCCGGGTGCCCACATTCCTGGAGTTAAATAGTCAGGGCCAACCTGGCAGCCTGGGATTGTCATTGGAAAGAAAGAGGTGTTTTCTGAAGAGTGATTAGATTTGGGTGGGCAGAGTTTCCCCTGAAGTTGCCTCTTTCTCTTCGCCTACTGGAAGAGAGCCAGGCTGACTGGTCTGAGATATCATCCAGGTTGTGAAAGTGAGATAAATCCCACCTTCAGCTAATGAAGCCTTGTGGGAAGCCTGCCTCAAGCTTCTTTTATGCCACCAGTTCTGAGGTGGCCTGCCAAAGCAAGGAAGGATTCGTGAAATAGTCTTGAAACTGAGAGTGAGAGGAGAGGCTTGGCTTAGAAAACCTACAGGAAAAGAAAAAAAGGGGGAAAATCCACAGGCTTAAAAAGGAAGAACCAATTTCTGCATTGTCAAAAATCTTTTAATTTTATAGACTCGGAATTGCAGCAGTAGCAGAAGACGACCTTGAGTGCCTCAGGGGGCTCTGTGGGGGAAGGAGCAATGTGAACTCCCAGAAGGAGATGAGAGCTGGGGCAAGGAGGGTGAGGATTACCTGGGCACAGGGTGGTGGGGTGGCTGCCAGGTGGCTGGGAAAAGTGCAGACCAGACTGCCGTGGCTCAGCTCTGTGCAGGAGGAATTTGGAGCCAGAGGAAAGCAGGGAGAGCAGCAGAGGACTTGGGGTCATTTGGCCATAAATTTCAGCAAGAAGAGCTTTTTGGGGGGCTGAAAACCTTGGTTAGAAGTAGTCCAGCTCTCAGCATTTCTGCAGATGTTAATGGCTGCTTTGGTGGGAAAGGGTACCCCATTATTTGGGTTGTGAAAGATATATCAGAAGACCTCTTAATCTAATTATAAATGTTCCTCCTCATGCAGAATAACTCAGCCATTTCTGCTCAGTGATATTTATTGCAAAGTCAGAAAGTCATTAGGTGGCAGAGTTCAGATTTCCAAGTGCATGTTTGGTATAGACGAGTCAATATGTTTTTGTTTTTTTTCTTAATTTAAGTTCTTGATTGACTTATTATGTACATTGGCACTTTTAAGAGCTTCAAATAAAACACAGTGAGAGTTCAGAACAAATGTAAATGGCCTAAAAGAAAAGGAAAAAAAAATCCTATAATCTTTTTTAATGGCTATAAAACGTGGGAAGGATATATCATAAGCTCCCCGCATGGGGTCCTTGTCTGCGTTCAATCCAGTATTGTAATTTAGACATGACTTTTTATTTAATTTCTGACTGAGAAAGGGAAATTAGAAAACAACATTATCTCAGCTGCTCCGTTATAATGAACAATATTTCACAGTGCCAGTATAAGTTACCTTAAGAACTTATTTTATGAGACAAACATTGGCTGAATTCCACAAACAACTGGGTTTTCTGGTGTCTTTTGTCTGCTGAAGAAGCCAAACTTAAGTAAGGTTTTTAATTGTAAATAAGCCCATCATTATGGTGACGTTACGTGGGTGTAACATGTGGACCTCTGCAGTGGTGGAAGGAATGGTGGAAGGTTCTGGATTAGAACCAGGGAATTAATTCCTGCTGAAGTGAAAAACAGGCTGCTTTGTTTCATGTTAAATATTGTTTTCTGACTTTTTCTACTGTTGCATGCGCCTATGTTTGCAGTGCTTGATACAAAGGAATGACAGAGACTCATGGAAACCTTGTGAGCTTGGGTTTTTGAGAAGTGTAGACTGAAAAAAAAAATTTAAATTCAGCATTCAGTGTTGAAAAGCATGGAGAGAGGCACAGGGATATCAGAGCAAGGTGGAGATACCACTGCCTTGAACAGCTTCAGATCTAGGCCAGAGCAAATCTGCTCCTAACAAACTCCTCCAAATATTTCCAAGAACTCCAGCCCCAGGGTAGGAAGTTGCCTTGGACGAGTAACCTTTTTGTTTCCAGACAGTGTAAACCAGCCTTCTCTGTTTTTTCACTGCTGTATAAATGTAGACCATCAACATTAAATACTGACTTTGGTTGTTTTTCCTATGGGGAAATCTCAGATAGGGATTATGCAGCTGTAAATAACACATTCTCCTGTTAATCTCTCTATCTGTTTTATCAATTTTTAAGTCGTGGAGGTTTATCCAGTTTGTAATTAACCCTTTTGTACGGGAAAAGGCAGGATTGTCTCTTTTCCCCCAGCCACTAAATACATAATGTTCTGATAAATATTTAAGCAGTAATGAGGGGCGTAATGCACAGTAATCCATTAGTGCTGCATTCTGGGGGAGCAGCACGGTGCTAAAATGGATGCTGTAAGTGCTAAAATCCCAGATTGAGCAGAAGGACTGCTGACCACCGTGGGATTTGGCTTTGAACTGTGCTACAAGTTGGAAAATACATTTGAATGTGCAGACACACTTTCTTTGCCTGCCAAGAAAAGCTTCCTTAAAAAAAAAACCAACCCAGCAAATAACCCCCCAAAACCCCCAAACAATAGTTACAAAACCAGATTTCTCTGTGAATGGTGCAGCCAAATATTTTCCAGCCAGAAGACCACCAAAAGTTAAAATTGGGAAATCAGAGCCTGGACCAGTGGTAAGACAAAGGTGGTGTTGGAGGCAGGACCACAACTTTTGACCACAACACGACCACAACTGGTTCCACCAACATCTAAAACCAGGCTGGAGGGGAGTTCTATGAGAACTTAATCCCTTTGAGAAGCCTTTTCTTCTCTTTCCCCCCTTTCCCCCCCCCTTCTCATTAGATCTTACTGTCCAATTACAATTATAGATGTAATAGTTGCTTTCCACAGCATGGTCTTGCTTCTTGATTCCCAAGGGCAGGGAAAGGTGAGGTTGGATATCAGGACCTTTGTGCAGCCACTGCAGCTGAGATTTGTGCTCACTCTCGAGCAGAACCCCAGAAATATTCTCTTCACTCATCTGTGTGCACTGAGCAATGGCAAGTGGCTCTGAAGAGATGTTCTGCTGGGGCAGAACAGCATGGGGACTTGGTGCCTTAGCAGAAACTGCTAAGTTGGTAGAAACCAGCAATATTTCCTTGAGGTCATGGAAAGGGAAGTTTTCAGGAGTATCTGTGAATTTGCACCTGGACCAATAAACATTTTTTTTAATTGTTATTCATTTTACACCTCAATAAAGCTTAATTATAAGTAAGCAGTAAGAAAAACAGGAGACATGTTCCAATAATATTGCACTTCTCTGAATCATTCCTGTGGGGCTCCAGCAGTTTTGTTACCATGAAGCAAAATAAAACAAATTAAGAAAACTATTCAAAATTCATTTAAAAACATCATCCGAGGAGCATCATAATAAAAGCACAATAAGAGAGACAAACTCACTTGGCTAATTTCCTTCATGTGCTGTGCATGTTTATAGTGTGTCTCTTAGTATGTTTTAATTAGCATCACAATCATCAACTGGTAACTAACAGCATGTATAGTTCAGGTTGGGAGATGCAGGCCACCTCTTTGGAGCAGAGGAGGGGCTGAGGATTTTATATTTTCTCTGTGGGTCAGCAGAGCCTGCTGGCAAAGCCGGGCTGTAAAGCCCTAAGTCTTGGCCAGAAAGAATGTACTTGAGGAAAGGAACAAATTTCAGACTCTGGACCTTCCATCCTCAGACTTTCCATCCCTGGTTCCAACTTTTACCCTTCTGGTCAGTGCAGGGCTCATAGGGCAGACAGCTCTATTGATCACATTGCTCACTGCCAGCCTGAAAACCACTTTATTTCTTTTTTCTTATGGGTATAACATTCTATTTGTGACTTTAGTCTCCTCTTGGATGCATCACAAAGAATCTTCCCTGTGCTTGTTTTCACTACAGGACAGAGATTGCTCAGTTTGGTGTGCCCTCCTTTTACTGCACCTTGGCTTGGAACTTTTTATTCTGAGAATTATCATATCCCTTGCTGCTTTTGTTTTATTTTAATTTAATTTTATCTTAAGCAATGCTTCTCTCTCCATCTGAGCCCCAGCTGATGGTGTTGGAATCATGACAGGTGCCTGAGGTGTAACTGAACACAGCGACCTCTTCAAGGCCAGGTTGGATGGGGCTTGGAGCAACCTGGGATAGTGAAAGGTGTCCCTGCCAATGGCAGGGGTTGGATAGGATGAAGTTTGAGGTCCCTTGCAACCCAAACCTTTCTAGGATTTTATGATTCTATGATGTGTAGTCACCCATAATTGAGGTGAACCTTTCTCTGCCTCGTCTGGAGCAGAGCTGACTTGCTTCTCCTCATGCTGGAGTTCATAATTTCAGGAAGTCTGTCAGCAGTGAGCTACAAACTGCCCCCAAAAGGGATGGAGAAGATGCAGCTATGATGGACAGATCATGCTTAGTAACTCTGAAATGTTCTAGGATGCCATATATTCTTTGTTTGGGCACTATCCCCAAATCTGGAAAAGCCTCACTTCACCAGACCATGCTCAAGTGCTTCTTCCTTGATGGCCCCATGTAATAAGATTTTCTTCTCCTGACTTGCTTCAGTGACTGTGTCTGGAGTAGTTGTCATTGCTGTGCAACAGGGACTTGCAATGATCCCACTGGCCTTGTGATGTGCACCCTGAAATGATGATTTTGCATCTGGAAAAAGGAGGTTAGCAGAGGAGGAGAGGGTTTGGCCATTTTTTAGTCTGAGAATACTTTTATCTGAATGCTTGACCCAGTCATTTTCTGTTATTATTGAGGTATCTTGTCTAATTCACTTTTTTCCTTAAAAGAAAAGTCACTTCCCCTTAAGACTGTTATGAACTGCTGCACTTTAGCAGTGTGATAGTTCATAACAGAGTCGAGAGGAGCATGAATTATTGTCAGAGCTACATTAGTAATGTGTAATCTGCAGCATTGGTTAATTTGTTTTGATATTAAAGTTTTAATAGGAAATATAATTTGATTGCATTTTAAAAATAAAAACTGATTTTCTGTATTACAGAAAAATATTATGAATAATAAGCAAGAAAGGGGCTAATATAACCAGGCATTTCTATTAACAAAATGAATATGTTTCATACGCTCTCTGTGTACTAATTCAAGTCATCAGATGCCAGTTTGAGCTGATTTAACATAAACTACAGCCTTGTTCCTTTGCTCTGTATTTTTCAGCATTGCTAGCACTAACCTGGGGATGGGACCAAAGTTTTGCAGTATCAGCTCCTCGCACATCAGTTATTGGCACTCAATTATTAACAGAATTAACACCTTGTGCTGCACTCTCCATGCTCCAGTGGGGTCTGGTCTGTATTTATAGGTGTTTTCCAGCTGGACTCAGAATAAGTAAAGAAACCAACAGTGACAACAATGAGTTCTCGGCCATTTAAACGAGTGTGGGTGGCTCATGCTGGTGGCAATGTGCAGAGGGATTTGTTTTTCGGATTATGGCAGGGGAATGGCAGCTCAGCAAAGGTGCAGGTCTAAGTGTGATGAGTGCTCTGGCATGATGTGAAAATGTTGATAGCAGCCACACTGAGTCAAATGAACCATGGAATTGTTTGGTTTGGGAAAGCCCTCTAAGACCAATCAGTCAACCATTCCCCCATGACTCTCAAGGCCATCACTGACCCATGCCCCAAGTGTCACATACACACAGTTTTTAGATCCCTCCAAGAATGGGGATCCCTGGGCAGCTGTGCCAATGCTGGACAACCCTTTCCATGAAGGAATTTTCCCAGTTTCCAATCTAAACCGCTCCTGGTGCAACTTGAGGCCATTCCCTCTCCTCCTGTCCCTGTCCCTGGGAGCAGAGCCCGACCCCCCTGAGCCCCCTCCTGTCAGGGACTTGTGCAGAGCCACAAGGTCCCCCCTGAGCCTCCTTTGCTCCAGGCTCAGCCCCTTCCCAGCTCTCTCAGCCTCTCCTGGGGCTCTAGCCCCTTCCCCAGCTCCGTTCCCTGCCCTGGACACGCTCCAGCCCCTCAGGGTCTCTCTTGTGCTGAGGGGCCCAGAGCTGTCCCCAGCACTGGAGGTCTGGCTCTCAATGAAAGGTCTATTTTAGTCTGTTTTTCAGCAATGCTCTCCCATGGGACCTGGGGAAGAGGCTAAGGACAAAGTGAGCATCCTTTGGCTGTTTCCTTCCAGCCTCTAATCACTGCCCAAGCTTCATTGGATTCCATATTTAGCAACTTCCAGTGTATTTCTCTACCGTGCTAGAGCTGAGGCTCCAGAGGGCAAACTGTTGCTTTGGTGGTTTTTTCACCTTTAATAAGCTACTTTGCCCCCTCGTAGCTCTGTCCTTACATTGTGCGACCTTGTTTACAGTGGTTAAAGACCTCAGGGCACTGTTATTAAAGAATGTGAGCTTAGAGTAATGGAAGGGTAAAAGCTGTCCCATGGCGAGCAGCTGAAGGTATGTGATCTATTCAGCTTATCAGAAAGATATAGGGGAGAATTGATGAGAGAGTGTATTTCCTTCCTGGATCCTTCAGTGGGTACCGAAGGACTCTTTGGTCTAGTGGGAAAAGACATAACAGGAGCCAAGGACTGGAGTCTAAAGCTGCAAGATGTCAAATTGGAAACAAAACACACATTTTTCTCAGAGAGGATAATTAACCATGGATAATAATCATCAGGGGAAAAGAAGATTTCTGCCTTTCTGATGACTTAAAAAAAAAAATCTGGCTTTCTTCCTCAAAAAAAAAATTATAGTCAAGCACATGAGTTAGAATGAGAACCATTTTGAATGGCTGACATAGAAAGGCAGGATATTTTTTATAGAGATATGTAAAAGACACTTCAGATTTCAGAAAAGACAGCACTATGCAGGAGCATTGCATCTGAGATCTTTGCCTAGGTAATTGTATTTTACATATCTCAACAGTTCTCCTGTTTCATTTACATTTCAGCTGCACCCTGTCTTTGGCTGGAGAAAGATCCCAGTCTAGGATGGCCCTTAATGACCAGAGCTTTCCTGGTTCTGGCTGAAAATTGCTGTTGCCATTAACTGATCACTGGGTTTTACTCTGGAGTAGCACTGAGTAAATTTTATGTCATTCATCCTTTTTGGAAGGGAGGCAAGGGTTTTGGATGTAGGAAAGGGAGAAGATTATTAGTGAAGCAGAGGAAGAAAGCACATCTGATGAAAGATCTGTACCTTAGCATTTATTATTATTATTATTATTATTATTATTATTATTATTATTATTATTATTATTATTATTATTATTA
>JAHLSL010013815.1:816070-857682 GCA_025920805.1 Petroica traversi | reverse complement strand
TATTATTATTATTATTATTATTATTATTATTATTATTATTATTATTACTACTACTACTACTACTACTATTACTATTACTATTATTATTGTCACTATTAATAACCAGCCACAGTGTAAAGCCTCTCATGTCATTAGCAGCAGGAAAAATGACCCCTTGATACTACAGGGAGAGGAAAAATTTAGTTAGAGCAATATGAAATCCTTGGCCAATAAATTCAGAAGTTTTTCAGGACGATATTTCTTCTCAGCTTCAACTCTTTTCTTCTGCTCTGTTTTGACATGCACCTGTTCCTACATTTCTGCTCTTTTCTTTGAGTACCCACATAATTTTGAACACACACTTGTCAGAGTGAGGAATAAAGAGATTCACCTTTGACAGGGGATTTTATTTAGCCTGAGAACTGCCAACTCCAATGGAAGAACTGGGGATAATTAACTCCTTATCCAGGTGTCTCTGGCAAGAGCTTAATTTTGGCTGAGATTAATTTCTAGCCTTTAACTACTTACCTTGTGCTTCCACCCTTCCTTGTCACTACTTAAAAATAGAAAAATGGTTTTTTCCATCTCTACAAAGAACGTTGAACAATTTGCCATGGAGAATTGTCTTGTCTGAATATTACTTCTACCAAAACATTTTTTTTTCCTTTCTGGCTTGGCACAGATCATCTTCCAGTTCTCTCTTTTAAGGAGGAAAGTGTTTGGCTTCTCTGCTCATCCTGGATAAAGGAGCTCATAAAGGACACTAGAACTGGGGAATGGATACTTTATTAAGCAGCTTAATTCCTGTATTGGTAGTTAGAATCTCTATACTTAGCAGATATCCTTTAAATTTTGTGAAGTGTGAGAACTAATCCTGTCAAATCAAAAGCAATAAATACGAGCGTATAAATTTAATGGAGAAGAAAGAATTATATCTTTGTTTATCATTGTGGTACAGAAATAAATAGATCCTGTGCAATAATCCTGCATAAAACATGAAAGAAGTCTCAAGCCCATGAGATCTCTCCAGAGGAGTCAATGAGAATGGGTTGTCCTTGGTTGGAATCTGATTGTTTTGTCTCTGAAAAGGACATTGGGGAAGGCAATAATGGACAGATTAGGGGTTGGAATAAGTTTTCCTTATCACAGGTGCCTGAGATGTCTTGGAAGAGGAAGCTGAAGTGGAATGTTACAGAGGCACGTGTATTTCTGAAAGGCGTAAAGAATAGAAAATAGCTATTGGCTACTTATGTTCTCAGAAGAGCCTGTGTGTTCACCAGGCAGAGGCAGTAATGAATTAGGGGTGGTTTCTCACATCTCTGCACCAGCACTGGGCAAGTGGAGAACAGTCTGTGCCTGGCATGTTGCTTCCAGCCCTTTGGACTGTCCTGATGGACAGTGATGGACCATTATTGTAACTCAAATTAAAACTAAGTGGGAGCACCTCACCATCTTCCTTTGCCAGGTAGGCCCATTTCATGCAATTCACCTGTTATTACACCTTTTTCTTTCACGTTGTTTTCTTAATAACATCTTCCTTTTCGCCACCTGTGAATTAGAAATCACCCATTTCTTCTCTAACTGCCAGATTTTTAAGCTCTGCTTTGTCTGCCTGAAAACCATGGTGTGTTTCTCTTTTTATGTACACCATCCTTGCAATAAAGTTTGTGACACCAGAGCTCACACTGCCTTTATCTCCAGCTATATCAGCTCTGTGGCTGTAAAATCTCCATTACCTTTCTTTTCCAGTCTCTCAGTTCTGCTGAACCACCCCCTTGTCCTAAGGAAAATGAAGAGTGGCTTTTCCTTTTGAGTCACCATGGGCTGGAGGGAGCAGAAGGGGTTACACCTGGGCTTAGGCTGGAGAAGAGAAGGTTCTGGAAACACCTCAGAGACTCTGCCAGGGCCTAAAGGGGCTCCAGGAGAGCTGCAGAGGCACTGGGGACAAGGCCTGCAGGGTCAGCAGCCAGGGAATGGCTTCCCAGTGCCAGAGGGCAGCAATGGATGGCAGATTGGGAAGGAATTGCTGGCTGGGAGGGTGGGCAGGCCCTGGCACAGGGTGCCCAGAGCAGCTGGGGCTGCCCCTGCATCCCTGGCAGTGCCCAAGGCCAGGCTGGACACTGGGGCTGGGAGCAGCCTGGGACAGTGGGAGGTGTCCCTGCTCATGGCAGGAAGACCTTTAATGACCTTTCCAACACAATTTTGTGATTCAGCTCCTTGAACTGCCACAGATCTTCTTTTATTACAATGCTACTTTTTCAGAAGCTGCTGGAGACATTGTCCTTTTCAAATTATGTTTGTCATCTTTAATTTGATTGACCATTTCCCTGTGGGCACCCAGGACAACCTTGTTTTCACACACAGCTGCTGGACACAACTGGCATATAGGAATGTTGTTACAGGGCATTTCTTCCGGCCAGGTAAAAGTTCTGCCTTCCATTTCACAGACCGTACATATGATTTTCTGAGATATTTTCAAGGGGTTTTCTTGGAGTATATTACACCTAAAGAGGAAGGTGAGATGAGGCAGGACTTTTGGGCCACTTTGCTATACCCCAGCTTTGCCAACAACGCCTGGATTTGCTTTGTCCTTCCAAGTGATGTTCCACAGACCAGCAGATAGTTTCCTTCATGCTTTATGGTGAGGGTGAAATAAAGGGAGAAAGGTGCTGTGGTAGTATTTGCTGTCTAAATACAACAAAAATAACATGGCAAAATGATTCAGAAGATGCATGAACAGGTTAAAAAAATGGCAATGGTCACTGAACTGGGGAACTGCTGATGTGTTTGGCTGTGAGGAATGGAGTGAGAAGGAAAAGGTGATAATCTGTGTTATCCTCAGAACACAGCCTGGCAGCAGAACTCATGGCAGCAATAGTTCAGAAGTGCCTAAAGATAATCTGCATTTGGCATCATGGCTTATTTGTCACGTTTTATAATGATGCCTGCTTGAGTTTATCATTGTCTGCTCATGCATTTTAACCACACCAAGGCATTATGTGCAAGCCATGGGAATATTCCTGAAGGACAGAGGCCCAAATTCTTCCCTGTCACTCTGAGTTTTGTAAATCATCCATTAGCCAGCAGTCTGGGCTAAACTGATTTTCCTCCAACAAACTGTGTCAAGCCAGCTCGAGGTCTCTGCACTGGCTCCCTGGCGAGGCTTCAGCAAGTCATTCTGATTTACCCGTGTGGACAGATTGTAAAGATTAATTTGGATCTACAGACTGAGCCCAGACAAACACCTGGGTGTGAGTTTGAGAGAGCTCCACTCTTCATGAGCTAAGCCAGACCCCAGGCCTGATCAGAGCAGGACCATGACAACGTGTGGTTTGGAGGCTGAATGCCTGAATTATTAAGTTTGAGCTAATCAATTGCAAATATGGGCTGTGTCCATGTAAATTTGGCTGTGTCAGCTTCAAGCTGAGCTGCAAATTCAGTGGAATGAGAATAATCCAGAGTGAGACTCCAGCTGTGTAGGATTTAACTTTGTGGAATTTGGTTATGAGGGTAAAATAGAAACGAGAGATCTTTAAAGATGGGTTTAGAACATGGGAGTTTATTGTGAAAGAGAGTGGGTATGAGAGGCTGCAAGACACAGCTCAGAGCAGGCCAGAGAAAGAGAGAGAAAGAGGTAAAAGGAGAGAGCAAAAAAGAGAGTGATTTGTTGTTTACAATACAATAAATCATCTTCTCTGTTGAATATTCTAATTCTCTTTAACCAATCTGAAATAAGTTGCAAACTCTACAATATTTGTATGTAACCTATAAGAATCATCACATTACCATACGGAGTTATATTTTAAACCTTAAAAAACCTGCTTTTGGGAATCTCCTACCAGGCAGGCAGGGTTTGTTCTGACCTTTGGACCTGCCTGGGCAGAGGGCATTGTTCTATCAAGAAGGAGGATTCCCTTCAGCCAGCTCTACCATTGTTTCGTAGTTACTTTTCAACTCAAACCTTGTCCTCATCCCAATCTCGATTCTACTTTCCATATTTTCAGCATCCCTTGCAAGGCAATCATATCTATAAGGCTTTCCTATTTCATCTTCCCCAACACAGCTGGGCTGCTGGGTTTCTCCAGTCGAACCAAAGGGTTTCCCTCATTGAAGATAAAAACTTCTAGACACCAGTAAGTTCAGTGGGAAACCCCACAGGAAATAAATAGGTGCAGGTAGGCTGAGCTGTAGTGAGAAATAAGTTTATGCTGAAAATCTGCAGCAAAGACAGGAGAGTGTCTTCTGCAGGAATTTATAGCTCCTCCCAAAGAGGCTGTATGACATCCAGGAAGGAAAAGCTCCTGCCTCCAGGCAGGACAGCCTGAGGATGGAAGCTACTGCAGAAGGAAAAAGTGCCTCAGCTCTCTTCAAAGCAGGTTGCAACTTGGGATCTGGAACAAGAGCCTGTCCCAGGGCTCAACACAAAGAGTGTGACTGCCAGCATCTCCCTTGACACTGGATCACACCCCTTGAGGGATTATTTCACATTTAGGTCCTCCTGAGGTGGAGACTCTGACAATGCTTCAGCAAAAAATATTTTTATTTTCTCCCAAACCACACAGTTTTTGCAAGGGCAAGCATTTTACAGTACTTAGCCCCTGGAAGGTGAGAAAGAACATACAGTGCTAAGTTCACATAGATCATCTCAATACAATTTCAGCTCTTTTAGTATCTGTCTTACGTCCTCCTCCTCCGTGGCATCCCTTAACAGAAATCACAGCATTTTTGCATATCTCATGAGGTGAAATATCTCAGTAGATGATCCTTTGTTCCTCCTGTAGGAATCACCCTGAAATTCCCTGGTCTGTGTTATAATGGCGGTCAGAGCAGAGCAAAATATCCCTTCCTGACCTTAAAATCTATGAATAATATTTCCCCTTGGAGACTCCAGCCAGGATACAGTGGGAAGAGCCTCAGTCACACCTGGGTTTGGACTTGGGCTGGGTGTAGGTTGGATAAGACCATCACACGTGGATGGATGGATTTGATGCATCTCCCTCTGTCCAGCTGCATCTCCACCCCAGCCCCATGGGCAGGAGCATTGTGGTATCACAGCAGTAAAGCCACTGTGAGCTGGGATGCCATCACACATGTTTGCTCTTGCTCACTGATTTAGTATTCAGAATTTAGAATTTATTGAGGATTCTTTCTTTGTCACATCATCTATCAGAGACAGACACCACCGAGATGGAAGGGGGAAAAAAAATTAAAAACCTGTTTATTGCTCAACTTGCTCTAGGCATGTTTTAGTTTATTGTTCAGCTTGGTTCATTTCAGTGTTTCAATTTGAATGGTTCGCTTAGTTGCTGTGGCTAAAAAAAAATAAATTAAGAAAACCATAAGAAAACCTATTTAAAAAAAAAAAAGAAAGAAAAGAAGAAGAAGAAGAGGCAGCAGCAAAAGTTGAGATTTGTGGGGCCCCTCAGCACCTCCCAATGTCAGAGGTGTCAGCGGATAATTTAAGGGCGCAATCCCACTTCGCCAGAGGGGACGTGCTCCCAATTCCCTATTCCGCACGTGTTTGCCCACGGAGCTGCTGCTGGCACCCCTGGGAGGAGAGACCCGCATTGCAGATGCCCTGCCCAGCCCCAGAGGGTTTGCTGTTCTGTGCCTGCCTCGCTGCTCTGCACAGAACCCTCTGTAGGGATGCGCCAGAACCCAAAAGCGGCCGCTCGCTTTTCCCAGGCTGCGCGTGAAATTCCTCTCAATTTACACCAACGGGGCTGGTGCCCACAGGGAGTGAAAAGGTGGTCACAACTCTTGTGGTCACCCAATGGCAGAGCTGATTCAGGCCCCAAAGATTCCTGAAAATGACATCACTTTGTGCTGCGTCTCTCCAAATGCAGCAGCATAATTTCAGCTCTGCCGATCCTCCCGACCTTGCCTCAGATATCTCTGCCTCCAGTGGAGCAGGGGCTTTCCAAAGAAAACAGGATCCAGCTACTCCACACAGCTGCTTTTAGCATTTGAAGAAAACCTTCTCCAGCAGCAAGTGTAGTAATCTCAATGGGAGATAAGTCAATTACAGCAAATTGAGCTATTTCATTTCTGGCTGCAAATGGCTTTCAGTTACACAAGTAGACACATTAATCTAATAACTAATGATCATATATTTTACTAATCATACAACGCTGCGTGAGGTATTATATCTAATTATATTTAAGATTAAGACATCTTTATATGTGTATTTTTGCTGGTTGCCAGGCTGGTGCAGATGGATGAAAACAGAAAAAGAAAGCAGGAATAGTTCCAACCCCTGCCCTGTAAGAGACAGGAGGTCCCTTTGAAAGATGGAAAGAAACAATTCAGAGAGGATTGGCTGAGGTTGCCTCCAGGATAGAATAGAAGAGAATGAGAAAGAAAAACTGCAATAAGATATTCCACAATGTTGGATTTTTTTTTTCTTTGGAGGCAAGGGTTGAACCCAGAGATTTGATACTGGTGGCTTGGGAGAAAAAAAAAACCCACAGAGAATTGTTGAGATTGGAAAAGCCCTCTCAGATCATCAAGTCCAAACATTCCCCAGCATTGCCAAGGCCACCACTGCCCCATGTCCCCAGGGACCACATCTACACAGCCTTTAAATCCCTCCAGGAATGGGGACACCATTAATGTCCTGGTCAGCTGTGCCAGGTTGGATAACACTTTTGCTGAAGATATTTACCCTAACGTCCAACCTAAACCTCCCTTGCTGCTACTTGAGGCCATTTCCTCTTGTCCTGTCCCTTGTTACAGGGGAGAAAAGACCGACTCTAAATTTAATTAAACAGCTCATGTGGTTCTCACCCTCCTAGGCTGGCCTTGGAGCCTTGAGGCCTGCAAGGCTGATGAAGTGCATCCAAGAGATGTTTCCCCAAAGCTGTGCTTGCAGAAAGCACAACTGCTTCCAGATTCTGGGCTTTTCAAAGAGCCCATTTAGAGACGTTCCTGCGGTAGATCATCCACAAGAGCCCTCAATGCAACCCCGAAACCTGCAGTGCCCAGGATCCTCTCAAGGAACTTTGAAACATAGAATAAGAGAATTTTTAGGGCTGGAAAACAGGTCTAAGATCATTCTGTTGCCCACAGCGCTGTCTGGGTGCTTCCCAGTATGTTCCAGCAAGATGCCCTACACTTAGACTGAGTTATTTCCTTTTCCAGGCTCAAGAAAGCCCCAAGAAGCCATGGGACAGTTATTAAAATAACTACTTGAAACAGGTTCTTCAATGCAATCTCTTAAAGGTTATCCTCAAGAATATCAGTCAGTGCTAAGATCACTCCCTGAGCTTGCTATTGCTCAGAATGATAATGTCTTAAATGCAGTTATGCAATCACTGGTTATTCTCTTTGGTAAATACTTTTATTTATGCGTGTATTTTTTGCATCAGTCTAGCAGCAATCCATCATATGTGCAGGTCTCATGGCAGCTGCTGTTAAAATCAATAAGTGTTAGGATGCCAGAAAACTGAGCTCATTTTTCTCCTCTTTGACATCGTAACTAAAGATCATAAAAAGAGATAATGATAATGACGCAAGGCAATGATTAGAGACACTCTGCTAAAGGAAAAGAACAAGGAATCAAGCAAGAAAGGAAAGAAAGGGTGGTAAAATAAAGGAAAAGGACATTCCTCTTTCTCTGGTGGAAAAGCTGAGTTAATTGCAAGGGAGGCACGTATGGAAATCACAATTAATAATCCCTCACCCTTACCCTATCACTCTCATCCCTTGCATTACAGTGAGCACTGCCAAAGCCAGGGCCTGATCCTTCAAGCCCCACTCTGAGCAAGCAACTCTGCAAACCTGATGAGTCCAATGGAACACCTATTTTTCAGGAGGAAAAACCCCCTCCAGCTTAGCAGCGCCTGTTTTGGAGCGGGATCAATTACCAGCTCTTACAAAGATGTGCCACAGCCTAGGCTGGGTGAGACTCTTCCCAGGGCTGGGTCTTGGTGCCGTGATCAGCTGTGACTTATTCTGCAGTGTGTTTGCATGGAGAACAACACCCTTCATTCCAGCAGAGCTACCATACTGCACAGGGGCCAACCAACTGTGATATAATATATTTAATATATAGCAAAATGAACACAACATTGTATAGTGCAGCTTATATATGTAATCCCCCCAAAATATCCCTAAGCCATAGACTTGCATCTCTTCATATTTAACTCACAGAGTTCTAGAATTGTACAGGTTGGAAGGGACCTTTAAAAACTGTCTAGTTTAACCCCCAGGAACACCTTCAATAGGACAGGTTGCTCCAAGCTCCATTCAACCTGGTCTTGGGCACTGCCAGGGATCCAGGGGCAGCCACAGCTGCTCCGGGCACCCTGTGCCAGGGCCTGCCCACCCTCCCAGGGAACAATTCCTGCCCAATATCCCACCCATTGCTGCCCTCTGGCAGTGAGAAACCATTCCCCCTTGTTGTGTTCACCATATACCCTTGTAAAACACACGTGCACTCACATATGTTCTGTATTCTAACTGTAGGGGTGACAATAGTGGCTACCTCTTAGGAATAAATTAGCATAAACACATGACAGTGTGTTTCCATACACCATCTGTCATACATAGGAATCATCTCTCATTCATAAGAACATTTTTTCATGCATAATCATATTTTATTTTGTCTGAATACAGAGCGCGTGAGTATACCTGCACATCCCTGGAGTCGACCACAAACCCTCTGCACCATGTAAAACCTGAAGAAAAAAACTCCAAAAATATGTGCACGATGTAAAATCTGGAGAAAAAAACCAAAAATACATACATTTTTTAAACAGCAAGTATGGAAATGAGGCACACACATAACCTCTCCACCGAAATCCCAACATCAAGTCTGAGGCAAGCCCCGAAATCTCAAGATCCTTTACAACATCCCCACAGCAGCCTCGAGCCCCCAGATCCGTGGCCAGAAAATCAAGCTCTGTGTCAGCACAAACACACTTTTCCTGCTCTGATTACCTCCCTGCAAGCAGAACCCCATCCTGGGAGGCAGGAGGCACGTTGGGATGTCAGAGGGAGACTGATCCCCCCTGCTCCAGCGCCCTGGGCAGGTGCTCTTTGCCGTTCAGTTCCACTAATCACACCCCAGCTCTGACATGCCTCCCAATATTTAACTTTCCTGGGACCTCTGGTAGTTTATTAACATTTTCAGGCTACAGGTGCTGGTGTTTTCTGCCTTCAATTACGAGGCCACTTTTAGCAGTGGGAAAATTCCCTGCCCCAGGCGAAGCGTTGGCTGCAGTGATAGGAATAATCATTTGTGGGTGATATTTCAGCAAGGCGCAGAGGGAAGTGGAGGACGATCTGTGACAAACAGAATGGATAGTATCAAAAATCAATTCCACTCCCGCTGCAGGAATGAGGGATGGAAAGGGGGAAAAAAAGAGGCAAGGGGGGGGGGGGACTCGAAGGGAAGAAAGGAACCTGATTAGGAGAAATACTCACTTTGCTATAGAAAAAATAAAATGTGCCACTTGAAAAAATTTGATTTTTGTTGCGGATTCAGGTGTGTCTGTGAATACTTCTATTGGGTTTGTTCTGCAAAACCTACTCAGTGCCAGCTCTCAGGCCCAAGCCTGCTGGCTTGACCTCTGTCAGGTTCCTCCCCAAGGCAGGAGATCCTTGTTGGGTCTGCGTGCACATGTGGAGTGTGCACACCTGAGTTTGCATGACTGTAAATGTTTACAGAAGTACACAAGGGATTTTTTCCCCCCCTTAGAGCTAGGGTCTGTGATATATTTAAATTCTTCTATCTCTTCAAAGAACCCTTCACTTACAGCCGTGGTCAGAGGAGCACAGCAGTGACCTCACACCTATCAAAAGTAAATGAGATTTTTCTTTGGTCAAGATACCGGTTTTGGCTATAAAAGCAGTTGGCTTGTGCAGACATGGGTGAGTCTATGTTTTGAGAGCTGAAACTCTCACAAAGTTTCCTGTAAAACCTTGAGAGTTTACCCTGAAAAATAACTTTGTGACAGGCCAGCGTGTTTATTATGGGTTTGGACCACTGATGACAAGAGAGATCCTGAGGGGCTGGAGCGTGTCCAGGGCAGGGAACGGAGCTGGGGAAGGGGCTGGAGCCCCAGGAGAGGCTGAGGGAGCTGGGAAGGGGCTGAGCCTGGAGCAAAGGAGGCTCAGGGGGGACCTTGTGGCTCTGCACAAGTCCCTGACAGGAGGGGGCTCAGGGGGGTCGGGCTCTGCTCCCAGGGAACAGGGACAAGAGGAGAGGGTTGCACCTCAGGAGGGGTTTAAATTGGATATTGGGAACAATCCTTCACTGAAAGGGCTGTCCAGCCCTGGGACAGCTGCCCAGGGCAGTGTTGGAGTCCCCATGCCTGGAGGGATTTGAAAGCCGTGGCCCTTGGGGACATGGGGCAGCGGTGACCTTGGTGGTGTTTGGGGAATGGTTGGATTTTATGATTTTAGAGTACTCTTCTAGCCTAAATGAGCCTGTGATTCATTATTGCTGCAGACTCTATCTGAAGGCACACGAAAGTGTAAAAAAAACACCACACAGCATTTTTTTCTACTGGCAAATCAGAAGATTTACTCTGAATTAGGGCTCTGGTGCCTCCGAAAATGCCCACAATGACCAGAACCATCTTGCTTTATTCAGGAGGCCCTTTCAGACATTCACAGCTCTGATAATTAGAAAGCTTCTTGTAATTTCCAGCCTAAATTTATTCATGGCTAGTTTAGATCCATTTGCACTTCAATACCCCACTCCCAGAGGAAGGAGGAGGTTGCAGAGCTGTAGATGGAGGTGATAGGTTTGACCCACAGAGGAACCTGGTTCCTGCAGCCTCTGTCAAAGTCCCTGGTGACTGGATTGAGCAATGGCCATTTGAAGTCTGCAGGTGGGGCTGAAATATTAAGAGGATCATGCCTGCAGGTGGGGAATTCAGAGATGCTCATCACTTCTTGTACAAATTAAATGTTTGGTGGTGCCAAAATGGTATTTACTTTGAAATTGTCTGGTGCTTTCTCTTAGTGTCTTTCATTCTTGATGAAGATGGAAGACAGGAAAATAAATACTTTAATTTATTTTTCCTTGATTGATGTATTTTTCAAATTTTAACTTTCTACACTCTCTCCATTGCTGAGAGAAGAGGATGAGAAATGCTGACTAAGTAATTTTAGCCGTTTTTAGAAATTTGTGGTAAGTTTAGATTTTAAAAACTGACTCTCAAGTATTTTTCCTTTTTTCCCAAACAGGTCCGTGGAAGAAAGCTGTGGCGCAGTGCACCTTGAGAATCAACCTGAGCATCCCTTTCCTGTACAAGGATAGGGAAATGATCTTACCTGAGCACTTATAGAAACAGAGAGAGGGTCCATGCAGGGTCTGTACTTTGTATCGACAGAAATAAATTGCCTCTTGGAGGGCCAAGCAGACTGCAGTGCATCTTCCATCTCTTAAAGAAATGGAATCTTTAAAAATGGATGGGACGGGGAAACTAAGATATCACTCTTTCTCACTCAGAACTTTTTCTAGTCCATGGAAAACCCCTCTCTGGAAATAGTCATCCTTTCCACTGCTCTTGGTAGGTATGGGAAGAGGTGTGCAGGGTGGGAAAGCTTTGAACAGCTCATCCTAGTGTTTGCTGCAAGTTCAGGTTGGGGCAGATGGGGCCCTGCAGCTTCTGCCCCCTCACATTGCCCCACATCACAGAATTACTCTGGACTCCCTCTGGACCCATCACCCTCCATGCAATTCTCCATTCTAAAAACCCATAAAATCACCGAATATTTTGGGTCAGGAGGATTCTAAACCTCATCCATTCCACCCCCTGCCATGGCAGGGACACCTCCCACTGTCCCAGGCTGCTCCCAGCCCCAGTGTCCAGCCTGGCCTTGGGCACTGCCAGGGATGCAGGGGCAGCCCCAGCTGCTCTGGGCACCCTGTGCCAGGGCCTGCCCACCCTCCCAGAAAAGATTTTTTTCCTACCACCCAATCCAAACCTAATATCTTTCAATTTAAAGGAATTTCCCTTTGTTCTACCACTTCACACCCTTGCCAAAAGCATCTCCCCATGCTGCTCCAGCATTCTCTCATGTTTTTCCTGCATATTCTCTGAAATTCTGCTTCCCTCTGGGACCATGCAAGGCCCAGCAGGTGATGTGACACAGAGCCCTGGTGGAGCTCACCAGTGAGGATTTAATGTGCCAGAACCCAGCCCTGCCCCATGGATCCTATCAGCCAAAAAGAGCCACCCAGCAGAGCCACTTAACCCACTGCTCCACGAAATTCATAGCTCTTTGAATAAATACAACACAAATAAGCACTGCAGAGATTTTTTTTTATAAGGACCCATTGCTGTTAGTACCCAAATTCCACTAATTTGATTTGGAAATAATTAGTGCCTTTCCAGGTCATGAAGAGGGTTGATCACCTTCGCCCACTTTTGGTTTTATTTACAGCCTTCTCCTTTGTCATCCTGATGTTTGCCACATGAAAGTTGGGGAAGTGTGGGGAGGGAGGGCTGAAAGGAAGCAATATCTGATCATGTAAACAATTAGACCTTTATCCATCCTGCCCAAAGAGGTCCTTTATCTGATGACAACCTCTGCAGAACAGGAAGAGGAATAGGTACCTCCCTCTGGGACCATCCTAACTATTCAATCAATTCTCCTCAATTACTAACAAATCTAAATGTGATTTATCTGCCCAGGAATCATTCCAATATCAGGCAAGGATCTATCAATAAAACCCCCAAAGGCAATCTTTTTTTCAGAGCTGTCAATAGAACCTCTGAAGCACAAAGAGAGGGAGCCGACAATTGAGATATTTTGCTTTTTTTTTTTTACTCCTTTTTTTTTTTTTGAGCACTTAATTAAGTCGACAAGAAGCTGTCAAGGATAATTTTCAAAGCACACGGCCTCAGCATCTGACATTTGATAATATTACACTCCATGTTGATTGAAATTGATTTTTTCTGCTCTTTTTTTTCCCCTTTTTGTTTTTTTTTTTTTGCTTTTGTTTTTGTTTTGCTGGTGGTGGAAGGCTGCAAAAGACAAAAAAAAAGGGGGCATTTGACAACTTTCTTGCCCATAGATCCAAGGACAGCAGGCCAGTTTGTTAAGGTCAGGCATGACAAACAGTATGATGGGTTTTTAAAACCAGCTGAGTTTAACAATAGTAGGGCACGGGTGTGTTATTTCAGTGTCAATAAAGCAAGCTGCTCAGCAGTTAGCAAATATCTCAGCAAGATCAGAGGCGCCAGGATTAGAAGTAATAGTAAATTTATAGGGTCGGATTCTGATCTCAGTTAATACCATTGTAAATCCAGAGCGCGTTTCATTGACTTCAATAGTTTTTGATCCAGAACAGCCCAGATGTGGTCATTTTCTGAAGTTGTTACCTGAGCTGCCAATTGCTCTGTTGCTTTGGATTTATTCGTATTTATTTTTCAACCTGATGGGAGTTGGGTACTTCCCTTCCCCTTGTCTCTCCCCGGTAAAAGTCACTACTGTAAATCTCTCTGCATGATTATCTTCTTAAGTGCCTAAGCCACTTTGTAAACCTATACATGCAGTAGCTTCCATTCCCATGCCTTTGAATCAAGTGCAACTCTGCAAACACACAGCAGAATCTGGCCCCTGTCCTTATTCAAACATGGCAAAAATCAGGTTCCAGGCTTTTCTTGCTCCTTGGCTCTCTAATCAGTGATCAGTGTTTACTATTCGCTGCTCAGCACCCCATGCAGAAAGCGAAGCAGACTCTCAGTAAATTGATTTGAACGATAATATTTTATTAAAGTTCTGTATTTAGTTGCTCTTGCAGCTGCAGCTGAGCAATTATGGCATTTCAAGAATAATTTATTGGTTATCAGTATCCAAGATATTATTTCTTTTGTCTCAGCTACAGAAAAAGGCCCTGGAGTGAGGCAGTTGTGTGAGAGGCTGGGAAGCAGGAAGATGCTCTCCCTGGCCTCTGGGACCTGCCAAATTTTTGGGTTCAAGAGGGAATGGCTTGAGAAAGACTGGGGCTCAGAATGTACAAGTCCTAATCATAGAATCCTTTAGGTTGGAAAAGCATCTAAGGGACCAAATATTCCTCATCACTGCCAAGGCCACCACTCACCCATATCCCCAGGTGCCACATCCACACAGCTTTTGAATCCCCCCAGGGATGGGGACTCCAGCCCTGACCTGGGCAGCCCTTTCAGAGCAGTTTTTCCTAATTACCCCTGTTCCTGCACACACTGCTTGGTTTCATTTGATGCCCACCCAGAGGACAACTCGCACCACCTGCTCCAGGGCTCAACAGGAATGGGAACAACTTGGCAAGTGCTTCCTCAGTCCCGCACTGAAGAGGAGCTCCAAGATGAGGTCAAATCCTGTCCCTGTTTTATTCATTTCTATTCCTTTCACAGCACAAGACAGAGATGCATCAACACCAAGTTGCATCCCATTTCAGAAGACCCAGTTCTGGATGCCTTGAGCAGTTGGTGGCAGTGGATCAGTCTCACCAGAAACCAGATCTAAAGGAACAGGTCTGTCTTAAACAGATAAATCATCTCTCAGGAATACGTAATTCAGACACCAGGCAGCTTTCATCTGTCGCAGAGCATCAGGGAGCAAGCAAGCTAAATTAATTAATTGAATTGCCCAAGGTCATTGAGGAAAGAGGTCAGCCACGGCCACAAACACCCGCAAATCATCATCCCCATGGCCACAGGTGTGGTCTCAGCAGGAGCACGGGACGAGAAGGGTTAAGCCTAGATGGGAGAGAGACATAATTATCCCAGGTAAGAATTAACTTGCGAGGAATTGGGAGCAAGGCACCAGCTGACTGGAGCAGAGTGATCTAAATCTGTCTGTCCCACGCCGATCCCCGCGTGGCTCCCCCGCAAATGATGCGCCAGAATTAACTGAAAGCCTTTTGCAGTAGGTACATTTCACCCCTCGGAGGGATGCTATAAATGTTGGTCTCATGGACGCCACTCCTGCAGCGCCCTGAGATGAGGAGAGAGGGTTTAAATCCAAATCAGTGCCAGCATTGCCTCTGGAAAGCTCTCACAACAATTAAAGCGGAATTATGCCAGGTTCCCGGGAGTGACCGCGGTTTGGGTTTGGAGGGTGAGGGATCCTGGTCTCTCCACCTTGTTTCAGGCAAATGAAGCCTGGGTTTTATGGCTTTTGGGACCTTGTGGCTAGGAAATTAAGCAGTTGCCTGGGTCACTGATGGGCACTGGAATGTGACTGTAAGCCAAATTGATAATCCAGTCTGAAGCTGTTCTAGGCGCAAGGTAGCTGTCCTTCTCCCAGGAACTTCCCAGGGATGCTCTGGGGAGCAGCCTGAGCCAGCACCACCCCTGTCTGCCTGTCTGGGTCTGGCCACCCCAGGTATCAGTGTGGATGAGGGTGTTTGTGCTAGAGGATGGCTGATTTTGGCAGTGCAGGTAAGGCCTTTATGGTCTGTCTTCCTGGCCTCTTGGTCTGAGGGAGAATTTGGCACCTCAGCTGGTGCTATCAAGATGAAAAAGTGGAGGTGAAAGGGCTCGTCTGGACAAACCAGCAGTGATGCTGCTCTTTGGAAAGGCCTCCAAAGGATGGATCCAGCCCTGGCCCCCTCTCTGCTCCCTCTGTGGTTACCTGTACCCTCATTCTTCCAGGGTTGTGGCTGATCTCACCAGAAATGCTGGTTCAGGGTCAAGATGACACCGTGACCATCTTTGGGCCACTCTGCATCTCCATCCTGCCCTGTGCCACGGTTTGTTTGCTTGCCCACGGGCTAAATCACAGCTTTTGTGCTTGTCATTGCCTTGGAGCACATCTGCAGGATTTCCTGGGAGGACTCAGAGGAATAAAAATGGTCATCATTCACAACCCAAGCAAAGTTCTGACCCAAGACTGTGTTTTTCCCTTACTTAGGCTCCACTTGGCTGTACAAAGCATGAGCACCAAGATTTATTCCTGGTATTTGCTTTCTGTTGTTAACTCCTCTTTCCCTGGAGCCTTGGGGTAATGGAAAAAACTTGTTTCCTTTAGAAATAGCTGCAGGCAAGCATGGGCTGGAGTTTTCTGATCTGAGAAATCAGGAAGGAGGTGCATAACTGACACACATCATTCTCCTCTGGCTTCATCTGCTCCCCACTTTTCATCCAAGGAGATGATCCCTGTCCATGGTCTCCCTCAAAATATGTAGGGACCAGCCAGACTGGGCTTGCTGGGATGAACCCAAGCTGATTTCAGAGTTGTGATTGTCCCCGCAGTATGACCTCTGTCCTGAAGGACATGGGTCAGTGATGGGCTTGGCAGTGCTGTGGGAACAGGTGAACTCAATGATCTCTGAGGACTTTTCCCACTGAAATGATTCAGTAATTCTGTGATTATATCCCTTCTGCCATGCTCATCTGGAATTTGGTCCTCCTGTATCAGAGGGGAGGAAAGCTTGCACATCTGAAAACTCAATTGTTTTTTTTGAAATATATGAATTGGTCTTATAAGAGATAAAGCTTATTTTCCCATAACCACCTCCAGCTCAGAGTCTGAAATAAAAAGATAGAGCTACTTGTGCAATACACTAGGGAAGGGTTTACTCTGAGCCATCAGACCCCATTCTGAGACCTGAGGCTGAGCAGATCTGATGGGCTGAACCCTCTCTATTTTGACCCTGAAGTGGTCAATCAACAACTCACTTAGACCCTGAAGACAGCATTCTACCAAAACTGTGCTAAAAAAATCCTCCCCTGTTAAGCCTCCATCTCTACATGGGTTTTCCCCACTGTGGGGCATCCCCTGGAGGGGCAGCTGCACCCTTGGGTGATAAATGCAGCAGACCGGGCTCAGCAGAGCTCAGTTTGACTATGGTGTGGTCTGGGCTTTGGCAAAACTACTTCAGGGTTTTCCTTGGGGGATAAGAGCAGGAAAATTGAGTGGTCTTGGTACATTGAGGTCATTGGTTGATGACGACAAGCAGTGTCCAAGCAAATTGGGCTGGTTTGGAGCAAGACCTGGGGATGCCGATTTCACCTTCAGTGCCTTTGCCTCTGGCAAGTCACTTAACAGTGAGGTTTCCCTCTGTGTAAAATGGGTAGAATAATCACTTCCTACCTTGCAGGGGAGGAATGAGGATTAATTAATTAATTAATTAATTGTTTTGGAAGTAATTAAGTTTCTTATTTCATAATGAATTGCTTTTTTTCTTTCCGGTCTTTTTTTTTTCTTTTTCTTTTTTTCTTTTGCCTTTTTTTTTTTTAACTGTCACGTCATGGGGAACCTCGAGTTTCACCACAGCCATGAGCTGACAGGTGTTCCCCAGGCCCAGGACAGCTTCCAGTCCTTACTGGAAGGACATAGCTGGGGTCTTGCCATTCCTATTGGGTTTGCAGGTTACAACCACC
Organism: Petroica traversi; assembly: GCA_025920805.1. Taxonomy (NCBI): domain Eukaryota; kingdom Metazoa; phylum Chordata; class Aves; order Passeriformes; family Petroicidae; genus Petroica; species Petroica traversi. The sequence continues at coordinate 840,376 of JAHLSL010013815.1, read as the reverse complement.
AAGCCACGGTTTAAATCCATGAGCCAGGTTTAAAAACCCAGAGGTGCCATTTTCCCACCTGAAAGATGAAATCCTGCCAGCCTCTGGTTCCTGTAACACCTACTGGCTGAGGCTAGGGCACATGAGATGAGGTCTTTGCCCCTAGTTGGGCTCCTGGTCCCTCTGATGTGTCAGGTCGTGGGGCTGGTCCCTGTTTTCCCACTGGCAGCTCTGATTTACAGCACCTCAGTGATCCTGTGGAGCAGGCAGAGATCCCTTCTGGAAGTCAGGGACACAGGGTCACCACAGGAGCAGGTGTTGTGGCAGAGGGCAGGAAGCAGTGTCACACAAGTCTCCAAGAGGTGATTTGTCTCCGGCTAACTTTCCCTAAGCCAGCCAGGTCTTTCAAACTGCAATTATTGGAAGAGTCTCTAACCCTTTGGAAGCATTTTGCAGGGTTCTGAAAGCACAGATTCTGAAGTCAATTTGGTATCAGAGCTCATGCATTCAGATTGTCCTTTATTAACCATTTGAGAAGCAGAGTTCAAAATCTCTTGTTACATCACGATTTTCAGATAAGCTGCAAGAAACAAAACACATGAGCAACCCAGCACTATCTGCTCTCAACAAATATCTGACAAAGGGATAAGAATGGCTAATTCCCCCGGTCATTATCAGTACACAGTGCATAGGTAAGGGTGAATTATTACTGTCCCTGATAGTCTCATGATTTTTTTCCCCGTCTCATGTGGTCTTTTTTTCCTTACCTGATGTTTTGACATCTGAGAAATTCATATTGGCAGGTTGATCTATATTGTCTAATACAACATGGAGTGTAATTAATCACAAATCCTGCCTATTTTTTTTTTCAGCAACTTCAGACACAGTGAAATGGCAGAGATCTGTTTCAAGGTAATGATGATTACATGACTAATGCCCACTAAAAACTTGTCATACAGAGTAAAACCACTAAAAAAAATAAGATTTGCAGTCAAGCTTTAAATTATGCTTCAGTATTTGCTACTGCAGGACCAAATCAAAACAGAGACTTCGGAAGTCTTGCAGTTGAGACTTGAGAAAATGATGCACAAGAAGGGGTTTTCATCAAGAACTGAGAAACTCTTGAGGAGAAGCAGGAAACACTTGGACAGAGTAGGACTGAGCCTTACAATTGAAATGTTCCTAGAACTGTTCTTAAAATTGAAATTCAAGGAAAGCTGACAGGAAAGAAGCATCACAGACTTCAGGATGATGCATACTCTGGTACTAAAGATGATAACATGTCTTTATGTTGAAATAAAGGGTGGGCCAGAACCTGCCAAAAACTCCAATCAAATAAAATCTCTTTTAAACAATGCACTTTAAAACAGGCTACTGGATCCAATGTGGAATGGAGCACAGTTACGAAACCACCATGAAGGTTCAGCCAAAGCATCAGTGCTGTTCCATTTCAGAAAAATGCATAAAAATGGGGATATCTTGGAAGAGTGAAGAGGAAAAGGGTGAAGAAGAAGGCTATAGTGTGGTTAAGAGGCAAGCGAGTTACTTAGAGGTGTTATTTCATGGACTAACAACGAGTGCCCATCCCAGATCACAGTACACAGTAGAAAAATTCATGCTCAAATCAGCAATAGCTCAAAGGGGATTACAAGGATTTGGAAGGCCCAAGCTGAATGTATGCTCATCAAAAGAAAAGAGGAAGCAAAATATCTGGCACCTTCAATCTGAAATTTAACAGGAGAAAACCAACCAACCAACTAACGCAAAAAAAAAAAAAAAAGAAAGAAAAGAAAAGGAAGATTTTAAGGAAAAAAATTGCTGAAGTGGCAAACACTGGTAATAAATCAGAGGAGAGAGCCTGAAGGTTTGTTGGGCAATTACAACACAAGAACAATTGCACCCTCACATAAAGTTTCCTGTACCATGGTACCCCATGCAAATAGGAAGGCACAGCTCAACATTTAGTTTCACAGTATCCTTTTTCAGCCTTCAGGGATCTGAGTCTTGGAAGCCCCCAATAGACCTCACCATGGACTTCAGGTATTTATGCTATAATAGGGAAATTTACAGAAGATTTGACCTCAGCAGAGAAACTAAGTGAGATTTTTCACATCCCTATTCAGTACAAAGAAGCTTGGAGTACCCTGCACTTGTAATGCCTGTTTCTTGGGGCTCAGCAGAAGATTAGTCAGAAATTGAAGTTTCAGTAAGGGAAATCTAGAGTGGCTTGGCACAGGCAACACAGAAGTTATTAAGGTGGCACACCGAACTTCTCTGAGCTGTAGAGGAACTTGAGCACAATCTTGGCCACACTTTTCTGTGCTGTGTCCTTGTTCAGTGCCAGTGTGACTCCTGCACACACACACACATTCTGTTCTCAGGGTGTCTGCACAGTGACAGTGCCCATAAGTCTCATGTCTGCACTGAGCAAACTGTTAGATGTAAAGATGATCATCGGGGCAATGGTGGTAAATACAATACAGCAAAGGAGGCTCAGCCCATCCTTCATAAAGGGAAGACAAGCTTGTAAATCTGTTGCAGCTCTCTGAAGGTCTTGTTAAGCATATGGAAAAGGTAATCTGATATTAGATGGGTAATCTTTCTATGACATTTTGTTCTGAAATCTTAAGGAGCAGCTAGAATGGTAGGGATTTTAATCACCTAATAACTAGGTGGTCAAATCCCTAGGAAATAGAGCATAGGAATAACTTGCACAAGCTACCAATGGAATCCTGAATGTGCCTGTATTAAGGTCCATTCAGTTCAGCATATTCGTGAATAACCCAGTGAGGAGTGTGGACAGTGAGGTGGCAAACTCAGTGATATTATTGAATTATTCAGAGGGGTAAAAGCCAGAGCTGACTGCTGAGACTTACTGAGATCTGCAACCCCAAGTGATGAGAAAATAAAATTGAAGTTCAACATTGCTAAATGCAAAGTAATGCACACACATGGACTCTGGCTTGTCTGTTACCTTCAGAAAAGAGAATTTGGTGTTACAACCGGTAATTCTGAGAAACTGTCGGCTCACTGCTTGATTACAAGCAGAAAAGCAAACTGGCTGCTGATGATCATGAAGAAGGAGTGAAGAACAAGCCAGGAATGTTATGTTAATGTTGCATCTGCACCATCCCTTTCATTCCTGTCCCCTGAAGGAAAGCATAGGAACAAGATGGGCAGGATTGCCTAAGAGAACACCTTCACACAAGGTCCATGAAAGTCCAGAAAAAGAGGTGTGTGTGGAGGCAGAGGTATAAAAAAGAGGTATAAAAGAGGTATATTGTTCCTACTGCTCCACAGCTTGTCAAAAACAGATGAGGTGGAGGCTGAGAGTTGCTGTGATTTCAGGACTCAACAGAACTGATTAAGGGCAGAGAAATCCATGAAGGCCTTTGATACAGACCTGTCACTCGCACTTCAGGATGCCCTTATGCTGGAAATTTAGAGAATATATTTGTTACAAAGAGATTTGTGCTTACCATGCTCTTATACTTTTCTCCAGGCTTGAGCCAGGGGTGGTGGTCAGACACAGAGCACTCAGCCACAGAGTCATTTGGGTGGAGGCAGCTGTTTCATTTTGTTGCATTTCTTTGCAACTGCAAAATCCCTAAATTCCACAGCACTTCCAAAAGCATCTCGGAGGCCCTGTGCTCTGACAGACACCTGGAGCAGCTCATGCCCTCTCTAGCCAGCTTCCCAGGCTGCCTGCAACCATTTTTCTGCCTCATTTCAGGTTTATTTGCTCAGAAATCAGAGTGAGAAAACACGTCTTTTACGTGAATGTGGGTTCTTGTTCCTAATTCTGGGCCAGGACCATCCCACAGCTGAGGACTGTCCAAGCACAGAGGGTGGCTGGAGTGAATGGGCAGCAGGGTGACATCCTGAGCCCAGGAGATGAGGACACTCAGGACACCCAGGAGCTTTTGGCAACCTGAGCCCTGTTCCCTCCAGTGGGAGGGAGGAGCAGGATTCCATCTGTTTGCTGGCAGAAATACAGCCCACAGGCTACATTTAAATCTCACCAACCTCCTCGCTCTACCTTAAACCAGCAGCTTTAGAGGTCCCCACTCATCAAAGTCTTGTCAGGCAACAAGAGGGAGAACAAGGAGGGCTTAATTGATCAGCTTCGAAAGTAGCCTTGAGAACTTGATTCAGATATTGACTTCCAACGAGCTGGTTTAACTCCAGCTTCCAGAGCCAGCAATGGCTGAACATCAAAACTATTAACCTCTGGCCTTACCAGTTGGTGAGACATCACAGCAGCAGTAATTAGGAAGTCAATCGGAATCACATGTCTCACTTACACTGGCATGTCAATCAATAGTGCCAGTGACAGATTCATTAGGCCAGGCCTTGCAGCACAAGCCAGTAACAACCTCATAAAATACGCTTTTGAGGCAGGGCAAAGAAAAATCTGCTTGGAGGACTTGACTAGATGACAATATGTATTGATTAGGGCTCAAGCAATTTATGAAGTGCTACTTGCTCTGCAACCTTTCTGTCTCGGTGTTAAATTTTCCCAAGTAGTTGCTAAATAAAACAAAATATTACACTTCTCAAAGCCTTCTTCTGACAGGGTATTTTTTAAAATTTTAGTTACAATTTACAAATAATCTAGCAAGGTAAAACTTCTATAGTTACTTAATGGTGAAAGGTACCTTTCATTTATCTGGCCATCAGGTTTTGAAAGAAGATATCCATCTATATAAGAAAAAAACAAAACATCTGAATCATGATTAAGAAACTCTGCCACCTTCCAGAGGCAAGTTTCATTTCAGAATTTCTTTCTTTGGAGCATTTAATGACCATTCTTTCTGACAGGTCACAAGAAAAGTGGGTATTTCTGTTTTTGAAACCAAATTAAAAGATGGATTTGTGGACTACAACCAGATCTCTACTGCTTGTTGCAAACAGTGCTTTTTAAAGACAGAAACAGTGTAATTTGGAACTTTATGAAATGCTCCTTGCAGTGCTGTTCTTTTCATTGGATTTTTGTGTCTTAACTTGCTTATATCTGATTTTTATCAGGATTTCCCCAAGGTTCAAAAGGACTCACTGCCCTCTGTTCACTCTGTCACGGAGGGTGGGATTTATTTCCTCTTGCCCTGCACAGTGAAGGAGCATCAGGCTTCAGGAAAAGTGTCAGGGCAGTGTCCCTGCAGTGACATCTCTCTCTGTCTGATTTCAGGACTTGCATGCCTTGACCCCCTCTCCAGGACAATAGCAGAACCAGTGCATCTTTATCTCACCAGCCCAAGATGCCAAAATGCATCTGCAAGGCTGGTGAGACAATTTTCATGAGTATCAAAGAAATAAAGCATTTTTCAGGTCTCTCAACACATCACCAGTTGCCTTTGTTTGGCTGTAACTGGCAGGGCACCTGAAAAAAAAAAGTGGAGCAAGATACAGCGAAGATCAAAAAAAATTTGTCCACTCACATTTTGCTGCTAAAAGTACATCTCTGGGTTCTTCTACTATAGGAAAGTGCTGAAGTCCTTACCCAGCATTAGCAAGGCTCATTCCTTGCTAAATATAATATTAGTAACACTCTGTGGTACCAAAGATTGCCCAAAAGTGGCCAAATGGTCACTGAGTTTCAGCAAACCCTAGGAAAGGGTGTCAGGAAGACACAGGAGGGACATTCTGACTGTCTGTGGTATGAACACTGAAGTTTTTGGCCTTGCCTTGCCTTCCTTTTTTCCCTTCCCTACTTAATTTTCCAGCAGATATTTCATTGTTGCCAGAACAATCCTAGTGATCAGCTTGAATAATCTACAGCTTTGTACAGGAAAGCTCTGGGACAATCCTGGGATCCAAGAATCACAGAATGGTTTGGGATTGGAAGGGATATTAAGTCCATCTCATTCCACCCCCAGCTATGGTCAGGGGCACCTTCCACTGGACCAGGTTGGTCAGAGCCCCATCCAGCCTGGCCTGGAACACTTTCAAGCCCTTTCAACATCTCTTCACTTTTAGCTGAGTGTTAAAGACACAGTGCAAGTGTTTGGTCAGAGTTCAAGCACTTCTGATTGCAGGGAAGGTTTCTCCATTTTTTCCAAGTATCTTTGGCTCTGAGGTAGGAAGGGATTGTTTCTCAGGGTGGAAAAGCTGATCCTGTGTGCTGACACCATGTCCAGAGAAGTCTGCAGTCCCTCATATTAATTAATAAAATCACCACAGCACCCCCTGTGAGGTAAAAACCTAATATTTTGGAAGGGCAATGACTGAATGCTTGATAATTTGTTTATAATAAAAGTTTTCTTGTTAATTATTTTGGGAATTTTATTAATGTTAATCGTACCATTAGGCCAGTTATTTATGATGATTTATTTCCATGCCAAAATCAGACCTTTTCCGCTCTTGATTTGTCCAAGAACAGATTGTAGTTTCTCAAATTGATTAATTACTTTAAATTATTTGCCAGATAACTTCTGCAAATAAGTCTGGCTGTGGGTCTGGTTCACAAGCAGTTCACTGGCGTGTGCTACACAGGAAGGCTGAGCTGTGGGGTGGGACAGGTAATTCACCCCTGGAGCTTGGTTTTCCAGTTTGGGGCATGAAATATTTTAACTTGTTTTCATTGCCAAATGTCTGCGGATAACACATTAAATTGTCCTCTCTCCAATTCTCTCCAACACTCCTGCCAGTAAACTCCTCATTCCACCAAACAACCCTGCCAGTAAATTAAAATTCATTGGAATAACCAAGAGAAAAGGCCATAAACAGGATCTAAGTAGAAACAACTTGATTTTAAATCCAGAATGAATACACATGACCATATTTTTCCATTACTTTTCATGCTATTCCAATTAATTCCTAAAAACTCCAACCATCTTTCCTAAAATAATCCCAGGTGGTTCAATAAAATCCAGTGGAAACGGAAGAGTGAACTGGGCATGAGTTGTTGAGTGCTGGGAATCCTTTAAATTATTTCTAACATGGAAAGTTTTGGAAAGGAGGAGTATTCACTTCATGTACAGGCTGGAAGAAGGTCACTTTGCATATGGTTTCCTCCGTAATAGCAGCTTGTTTCCCATAGTAAAGCAAAAGATTTAATGAAAAAGCAATAACGGCTTACACTGGCAAAGAGTGAAACCAGCTGTGTTTTTGCGAAAAACAATAAAATCAGTTTGTTTCCTCCAGTAGGCTGACTTTTCAAGACTTTCGAAAGACCCTTTGGTTTAATCCCTTGGTAAAGTTATTTTAAAGGGTCTAATGAGAAGGCCAGCTCCAGCTTATTACAAACTCTGTGCGTGGGGAGAGGCAGTTTCCCCTTTCCTGCAGCCTCCCCAGCAGCCTGGGTGAAAGTGAGGGAAACCCTTGGTCAGTCCCATGCCCCACCCAGTGTGTGACACAAGCCTTGGTGACAACTCACCCAGGGCTGAGGTGGCAGCAGGATGTGGATGTGGAGATGTTCTTCTTCTCTGCCAACTCACAGGATCCTTGTTTCTTGTAGCTGAAGAAATCCTACTGCTGCCACAGCTCAGAGCTGCTGGTGTGGACAAGCTGTGTTGGTCACTGTCATTTTAATTGTCTGGTCTGGTTATGGGTGTTATCCAAGCCTGGAAAGTCCCCGGGTCACTTCTACACTTCAGCTTGGACTCTGCAGGGCAGATTTGCTCCATTTTTATCAGTGCGCAGATCCGGAAGAGGAAACTATTGAATTAATATTGCAATTAAAATTCAATCAGCACAGCACTCAGCTGAGATCTCTGAATCAGCACAAAGGGTCATGGAATCAAGTTATGAGGTTTTAGAGGCAGCTGGTTGTTGCAGTCATGTCTCAGCAAATTCAGTGGGGGAAAAAGCTTTGCTGTGCTGTCGGTGCAAGGCAGTGGCACAGCTGTGTAGCTGCTCACGTGTCCATATGACTTTGATGGCTATAATTCTATTCCAGTCTATTCCAAGGCAATTTTAAGACAGTAGAACAAGCAGGAAACACATAATGGATGTTCACATAGATACACAATACAAAACTTTTTGCATTTTACAATTTTGATTTATCAAAGACTTCTGGTGTTGATTCTTGAAGCATCAGGATTTTTCCCTAATATCATTTCATGAGTGAAGATGCAGTGAAGGGATTGTCCTGTAGCTGAAGGACTGTCCTTCCTGCCTGCTGGGCAGATGCCTCTGTGTCCTTGCATACCCAATGCATTCCTGAATTTATCCCTGGAAGTGCTAAGAAACAGCTGGATGTGGCACTCAGTGCTGTGGTTGAGTTGCCAATGTTGTCAGCCAAAGCTGGAATTGGTGATTTTGGAGATCTTTTTCAACTTAAATGATTCTGTGATTCTGTGACTCAACCTGACTGGGGCTGCTCCATCCTTGGAAGTGCCCGAAGCCAGGCTGGATATGATTTGGAGCAGCCTGGGACAGTAGAAGGTGTCCCTGCCCATGACAGGGGGTGGAAGAAGATGAGCTTTAAGGTTCCTTCCCACCCAAACCATTCCATCATTCTAGGAAACCTCTGCCCCAAAAGTGTGGCCATGAGCCTGCAGACTCATGGAGATCAGCAGCAGATCGTGAGAGCTTCCTAAAATATGTGATTAAGAGAAAAAAGGAAATCTGTGTTGGAGAAAGTGATCATTACAGCCTCATAAACAGAGGTGTTAAATTCACAGTTCTGCTGTGGTGTCTATGAACAATAATCTTTAAAGAGTAAAAAGGAATCTAGAAGAAATACAAGGCTTCTGCAAAATGTTTTCTGCTGTCCCAACCAGCTTGATTTTCTAGTAAAGATGATTTTAAACCCCTCGTCTGAAATTTTTCAGCAGTTCACCTGAAAATCTGAAATAAGAGCACTTCCAAAACTCAGACTATTTTTTTCCTCTCTAATTTTTCTCCACCAGCTACTGTCTCCCATGACCTCTGGAAGGCTGGATACTCCACAGTCATTAATGACTTTTCTGAGAAGTTTTACCTCTACACTTTATGAAGGCAAGTCACACAAGACATCCATTTTGAGATTAAAAATTTATTTTTAGAGATCTGTTGGCATTTTTTTTTACATTTTTACATGGGAAATATTATTGGATTGGTCTAGTGGAAAGTTTCCCTGTTCATGGCAGGGGAGACTTGAATTAGCTGATCATTAAGGTCTGTTCCAACCCAAACTACTCTATGATTCTGTTATTCCATGGCTCTGATTTTGTCTGATTCAATGACTGCTGGTAAAGTGTTCATATTTCAGAGCCAACAATATTTTTTTAGGAAAGCTTGGTTGGTTTGTGTTTAATTTGTGGAATAGGTTAAATCAGAAAAAAAATTTATCTGGAAAGTCAAATAAATTACACTTTGAAATTTTCCTAATAGCTGGTATTTGAAAAGGTTTCAAAATAGCATGGAAGTTGTTTCATTAAAGAATGACCATTTTGACAAGCTCCCAAATAAGTTTCTAAATTAGCTTTTTAATTTCACAAAAAATAAACAAGAAATAATTTGCAGCTAACACTGGACAGTGTCCTTCCTCCACTTCTTCAGGTTTCCATTCTCAAAATACTATTTTCTCCTTAGATCTTGGGGAGGGGGGGGGAAAGAAAAAAAAGAAGAAGACTTCTTTTTTTGAGAAAAACTAGTATCCTTTTAGCTAGCACTGGTGTGCTTGGGTCAGAAGAAAGATTAATTACTCTCTACCATGCCTGGTTGATAGAAAAAACCTGTGCATTGTGGTCCTGGGCTCTGCAGGGACAGGTAACAAACACCAGGATCCCACCACGGTGTTCTCCTGTTAAAGAAAGAATGAGCAAAGCAAACACCTCTTGGGCTCCTACCAGAAATGACAGGTTTGTGCTCTTATTCTCTCAGTGCCCGGTTCATCAGCGCTCCCTGGCAAAAATATCACAAGGATCTTAGTTTTGCCTCCACCTGCCGTAACCAAAACAAACCTATTTTTCCTGGGATCACCCTTAGCCACTTTTATGTGTTTTGTCGACAGCTTTGACACTATTACTCCTCTGAGGCTCATGCAAACATCAAGAGAAAATTTGATAGGAAGATTCTTCCATGGAGAATAATGTTAGGAATGACAGGAGAAATTTCTGTGTGCATGCAAGGGAGGTTTCTTGTGGCTTGGTGAAAAGACAGGAAGGCTGTCACTTAAAAACAGAAAAGCAACCTCAAGTAGCAAACCAATAGCCATGTGGTTTCACCTCCTGTTGCAAGTATTTTTATCACCAGTTTATGCTTCATTGACCAATGGATTTTTTTTCCCCAGCTTTGCATTTTTATATATATTATCCATACACACAAGACTATTATTTTTATCTTCATCATTACATAGTGCTCCTTTTTGTGCCATTTAGACATGAACCTCATTTGAACCCTAAAGCCCCATTTGTGCCACACAAAAATACTGTCATTTACATTCTGTGCCAAAGTATTATATAAAAAGCATCAAACGGGAGGAGAGGCAGGAAGCTGGGAGTAAAGATATATAGTCAGCAAAGTATATAACTTCTGGCATATTACTGCTTAATCCTAACATAATTATTCTCATCCTTTTATTTGATTAACTTCTAATGGTTCCTCTTGGTGTTAAAGGTCCCAGTCTGATCATTTGATTTTAGTGTCTGCTATAATTACCGATAATGTTCTTTGCAAGACAATTTAATGATAACCGCATAATGGCCTATATGAAGAAAGCTGCAGGGTTTCAATGCTTTTGAGTAATATAAAATACATTAGACTAACACAAGCTATCAACATGACAGGGAATGTTTGATTTACACCAAGGACTATGTTATAGAGTTGTGGAATATTTTTTTTTTGCCCTTCTTCCTTTTCTTTTTTTGCAACCGTTTACAATAAATGACAGAACAGTTGGACAATCTGCAACTTGCTGAGAGCAATAAAATGCAGCACAAAGTTAGAAGTGACACAGAGCCAGGCCTGAAGAGTTGTGCTGAAACATCCAGACAGACTGGAGTGGCAGCAGGGCTTGTTTTGTCCTCTCTAAGGGATGTTACAGGAGAGGCCCCCTCAATATCTTTTAAAAGCAAACTTACCCAAAGTTTCTAACCTCCCATGTCTTTCCTGGATAAATGCATAGTTTGCATTTCCAGGAGGCTTTTCCACTATATTTAAAGTCACTGAACAGTGCACAACTTGCCACAATATTTATTGACAGGTCTTGGCCTCCTTTTCCCAGACCTGACATAAAAAGGAATTTGATTTCAGCCCAGACAGCCTGCCCTCTGCATTCATATTTTGCTTCACACTGTCATGTTTTCACAGCTAAATACTACACTGAGCTAAGTGGTTCAAGCTTAGCAAACACTCCTTCGCACGAAATTAAACAATCGCTCACGGTTTTGGCAAAATACAGCATAATTCATGGAGTGTACACAGGAGGGAAAATTTCCTGTCAAAAAAAGGTTAGCAGTGGACATATTACATTTGCTGCTCTTTTTTATTCCAGGATAATGGCATTTGGACAAAAGTAGGCCTGTCCTGTTTATAGTGCTTTATGCCCCATTAGTATTATTGCAAGTCTCTGGACTCACATGTTAAAGCACTTAATCAAAGGCAATGGGTTGAAAATCATGTCCCAGCACTTCTCATATTTGATTCGTTCCTCCCAGATAGAAAGAAGTAAAAAACACATTACTAGCATCAAAACAGCACATGCATTATCTGCTAAGCAGTTGAGAAGCTATCATTGGGTTTTATCCCTTTGGGTACTAGGACGGACAGGAATTTTTCCCCATTCATCCATTCACAGATCTGAGACTGCTATTTTTCATTTTTCTCCCTTTGACAGACAATCCTTTAAGTTTTTTTTTTCATAGATCTCTATTTTAAAGACATCTTCATGTCACTTATTTTAATTGCAGGCTGCAGGCATCAGGTCTAGAAAAGAAAAAGAGAGAAAAAAAATAAAGGAAAGGAAAGGAGAGCTTTAGAAAGACAATATATGAAGTAATGGTAGTTTTATGAAGAACCTCCAAGGATTTTCTCTGAGACAAACCTAATAATGGGAGAGGAACATATCTTAAGGGGAGAATTAATTTATACATTTAATTACTTGGGATCCACTCCACTTCTCGACGACGTATTTCGATTCTCCACGAGAGCCCTGGTTAAAGCAGCTCATCAGCCTGATGGGGATCAGGGGAGCCAAGAAAGGGGGTTCCAGGGCTGAGCCCTGTCCAGGCTTGCTGCAGCACGGCAGTGCTGATCCAGGTGCATCTGCCTGCAGCTCAGGGAGGTGCTGAGGGATTTGTCCCTCCCTCTCTCTCTGAAGAGGAGGGTGATGTTGAAGCCGTGTCCAGGGAATTTACAGCCTGCAGTAACAAATGGGGCTGTGCAGGGAGGAGGTGGCTGAGTGGGACGGGCTGGGAGAGGTGGAATGGGTTGGGAGGAGTGGGGTGGGTTGGGAGAGGTGGGATGGGTTTGGAGAGGTGAGATGGAAGAGGTGGGATGGGTTTGGAGAGGTGGGATGTGTTGGGAGGAGTGGGATGGGAGAGGTGGGATGAGTGGGGAGAGGTGGGATGAGTTGGGAAAGGTTGGGATGGGTTGGGAGGGGTGGGATGGATTGGGAGAGGTGGGATGGGACGGGTGGGATCGGTTGGGAGGGGTGGGATGGGAGAGGTGGGATGGTTTGGGAGAGGTGGGATGGGTTGAGAGGAGTGGGATGGGCTGGGAGAGATGGGTGGGTGCCTGAGCCATGCAGGCTCCAAAACTCCTCCAGGGCCCAGAGAACTGTGTGACCATGGCATTTTTGATGCTGTTCCTATTCTTCTAAAACCAGGAGTTTGATTTTATTTTAGGCGTTGTTAAAGCAGAAGGGCTGAAACTTGAGATACTCTGCAGAAGCAGAGTGAAGTCCACAATTTTTAGGGCTGTAACTTCTGACTTTAGGAGAAGAAATGGTGACTTGCAATAGGGGAGACAAAGGAGGGAAAAGAAGGAAGAAATAATTCAGAATAATCAACAAGGTCTATAGATATTCCCAGGTTCATAACTCTCACCAAATCATTTTTAGGGTTCCAGGGCTGAAATAACCTTGTAAAATCACAGAGTGGTTTGGGTGGGAAGGGACCTTAGAATCTCATCCAGTCCCACCCCCTGCCATGGTCAGGGACACCTCCCACTGTCCCAGGCTGCTCCCAGCCCCAGTGTCCAGCCTGGCCTTGGGCACTGCCAGGGATGCAGGGGCAGCCCCAGCTGCTCTGGGCACCCTGTGCCAGGGCCTGCCCACCCTCCCAGCCAGCAATTCCTTCCCAATCTCCCATCCATTGCTGCCCTCTGGCACTGGGAAGCCATTCCCTGCCTGCTGTCCCTGCAGGCCTTGTCCCCAGTGCCTCTGCAGCTCTCCTGGAGCCCCTTTAGGCCCTGCCAGGGGCTCTGAGCTCTCCCTGGAGCCTTATTTTCTACAGGTTGAACACCCCCAGACTTTGATATTATCTACTTATGTACTTCCCTTTCTGGACAGCCCCATCCCCACAGTTGGTTTTACAGAAAGTTTTCTTTCTGAAGAAGAACAAAAATCCCTGTGCAGGAGCTTTGCTTAGAAAAGTGTTGTTCTTCCTGTACAGCTAGCTCCAAGCACAAATAGATTTGTAAATAAAATGCAAATAACTAAAGCTCGTCAATGAAAGCTCCATGGTAGATTTCTACAGTTACATCACTTTTCCCCCCCGCTTTGTTTTCACTTATGAGAAAAACAAAATAAAGACAGAAAAAACAGATATTTCCATTTTTCTCTTCAGTGAACTCTTTTGTGATTCGTTCTCCAGTCCTTCAGACTCCAGGATCTTTGTCCATACCAATGAAACTCAAAGCACAGAGATAATTAATTGACAATAAAATATTAATATAACTCAACACATTATATTTATAATATTGAAAATTTGTTTAGGATATTTTATAGTTACAGGTTTTTTCTTCTTTCTGCCAAAATCTAAAGGAATTCAATAGCCTGCAAAAAGAAAAAAAAATATTCTGGGGATTTGGGGAGGCACTGACACAGTTTTCCCAGAGAATCTGTGGCTGCCCCATCCCTGGAAATATTCAAGGCCAGATTGGATGGGGCTTGGAGCACCCTGGGATAGTGGAAGGTTGGAAGTGATGGAAGCAGGTGATCTTCAAGGTCCCCTCACACCCAAGCCATTCTGTGATTCTGATGTAAAGCTCCCCTGTGCCCTTTTCACTCTGTTCGCAGATGGAGCACCTGGGCCACTTATCTGAGGATGTGGAAAGACTTTTCTAGAAGAAATGGAAGCCCCTGATGTCAGAGTCCAGATGATGTCAGCATTTCCCCCTGTTACCTTGAGGAAGAACCTTCTGGACCCAGAACATGTGGTGTGCATGTGGTGCATCCTCTGGACAAGAGCCATTAGCAGCTTACTCTGATAATTTGATACTCTATGATCACCCTTCGGCTGGCACCACCAAACCTTTCCTGAAATTCCCCCTTTCCTGAAATACCAGAGGTGTTGAAAGTCTCTATTAGCTCCCCTGCTCTGGACAGTGAATTTTGGGCCAGCTACTAAGAAAAGCTCCATTTAAAGTACAAGCTCAATTTCTTTGTGCATGCAGTACAGCCACAGCCTTATATTTGCTCTTTATTCTCTCTCCACTTCTAACAGAGCCTAATGCCTTATTTACTTTTTTGACCTCTGCTGCACATTGAGCTGTCAGCAGCAATGCCTAAATCTTGTCCCAGTGAGTTACGACTAATTCAGAACCCATCAGCATGTGCAAGTGGTTTAAACTGTTTTCCTTCCAGTGTGCATTACCTACACACTGCCTCTGTTTCTCATCTGCCACTGAACTGCCCAGTTGTAATTTGGGAGAGCTTTCCAGCAAACCTCTCTCATCTTTACAAGGCTTAGGATGCCTGACTGGTCAGCAAAGGGATCCATGAAGAAGGAAGAGGTTATTAATGCCAACAAAGAGGATTTTTCTCCTCTTAATGGTGCTCTGACACAGCATCCTGGTCTGCTGGAAGTGTTCCTGCCCATGGCAGGGCAGGTGGAAAGAGATGACCTTTAAGAGTCACTTCCTACCCTATGATTCTGTGACTATGATGGTTGTAAAGTAATTGCCAGACCAGGTTTGCTGCTCTTCAGGATTGTTTTTAGGGCTTCTTCAGGAATGTGGCACTGCTTTCTTATTTCTGATGCCTTTGTACCTCTCTGTTCTCCCCAGAAATGCATTTTAATTTGCAGTCACTCTTTGCAGTGTTTTGGGTCCTAAAACTCACTCATGATTCAGGTTTTCTTTGGATCTAGCAGTCACAGCTTTCACTGAAAGCAGATTAATTTAGAGGGTGATTCACACTCTGGAAGAGGAGGTCAAAGACAAAGGGAGGAAATGCTTTCCAAGGAGGTTTCTTTTCTTCACTGGTGGAGAAAAAAAAACTAAATAGCCACATATTCTAACTTAGAAGTGGTTGAGAACCTTTCACAGAATCACAAAGTGGTTTTGGTTGGAAGAGAGCTTCAAAATCATCTCATTTTAGCTCCCCTTCCAAGGGCAGGGACAGCTTCTGCTAGACCAGGGAGCTCAAAGATGAAAACACTCTTTTTTGTTAATAACAGAGGACCACCTTCCACAATTATTTTTTGATTATTATCTCTACAGCTGCCCCTTACTCCTTACAAGGTTTCCTATCTGTGGTCAATGTCAGGACAAAAGTTGAGAAATTTGAAGTCTCCAGGACAGTCAGTCTGAGGAGCATGGCTGCAAGGAGGTCTCTAGAAAGAAACCTGTTTGGCCCAGTAAGAGCTGATTTTAAAGGAGAATCCAAACAGAACATTAAGGCTACTTGAAAAGTTGCTACAAAGGGTTGCTGCTAATGATGTGTGCAGAAACCTCCTGGAGAGGTTTTGGGCTGGGCAATAGGACACAAATATTTCTGTAGGGCAATGTTGAAGCCTCGGGCAGAAGTGCCTAACTTGTGGGATGCTTCCCACTTGGACACATCTCTGACAGGCTGAGCTGTCAAAGCAACTCCACATTCCCAATGCCTCAGCTGAGGATATACAAGTTTTTCTTCTCCTGTGGTGGCAAAGCACCCTCTGGAGATACAGAGACAACTGAGCAACCCTCTGCACAGCCTGGATGGTTATGCAGGCAGGAGATCATTAAGAGATTCCCTACACATATCCTAATTAAAAACTCTGCAATGCAAATAGCAAGATAAAGGGATTTCTGACAATAAGCAGGATGAAGTGCCACTCAAGCACTAATTAAATATGATGGCGGTTAATCAGCATGGAGTGTCTTCCAACAATTTGCTAATGATAATGGTGGATTGACCTTGAAGGCTCTTGGAAATGTTTTCCAGAAGTCCTTTCAAATGTGTCAATAACATTGTTGAAGGTAGGTGACACTCAATAAAAATGATTTTTTTTTATAGGATTTGTAACAGGGTTCATCAGGTCTTCAGTTCCCAGGTGTATTTGAAGGTCCAACTCCATCCAGAAAATTGGCTTCTTTGTTCATCCTGGGAGGAGGATTCCTGCTTTGGTTTACCTCTTTTGCTCTTTGCACATATTGAAAGGTGGATGATGATTTGCCTGTTGCACATCACAAGTTGATCTTCAAAAAGCTCCAGTGTTACCTGAAAAGTGAGCTGGACATCAGGATGGTCCCAGAATCTGCAGCACAGACAGAGGTGAAGCTTCATTGTGAATTCCTTAATGCAAAATCATGCATGAAGGGGTCTAAGAGAGGTCAGAGTGGGAATTTGGAATGAAACTCCCTTGATTTACAAACACAAAAAGAGATAAAACATTTGAGTGCTCCGCTTAAAATCTGTATGGAGTAACTGACAGTGCCAGTATTTATATTGCAGCTTCATCAATCAATAACTTTAACAATAGGCAATTAATCAATACCTTTAACAACCCTGGGAGAAAATGACATCTCTGGTAAATCTGAATGTTATGCTATAGATCCATGCCTTAAATACTCATCCTCCTGTCACAGCTGAAGTATTTGACTGAATCCTGGAAGGTGCTGATCACCTGCAGTTTTTATGAGGTGACTGCACTCTCTGAAACCTCTGTTTTCCTGCTGGTAAATAGAAATGTGTGTTTTTTCATACTGGCAAATAAAATGCAGGCAGATTTCATTGACCTCTTCCTGATGGGTAAACTGGTGGCACTGGACTTCAGAGAGACCATCTCTGATGACTTGACTGTGCCTCTTTTACAGAGATAGCGTTTATTATTTCATAGATAGATGTGTAGACGTTTTCCCACTAGAATTCCAGCATCTTTAAGGAGGGCAGGCAGCCACCCCCAGGCTGTTTTCAGCACCACTCACAGCTAATTCAGAAAACAACCCACAGCATCCACTGACAACAGCCTCCCTGATTAATCCAAGTTCTTTATCAAGATGCTGTGTACTGTGCGAATATCTTACTGAACAGTCTTGCACACAACATAAGCCCATTAAAATGATGGTCTGATTCTCTAAAGGTTTGGCTATATGGCTTCCCATAAAAAGTTTCATAAACCACCCACAATCAGCCGCCTTAATCCTCAATTCCTAAAAGCATATTGTGCACAGAGTGACACACTGAAAAATGAGAGGAGTTCTCTGGGCACAGCACCAGAACTCGGCTGCTAATTGTGGAAATAAATAACAACGGCTCCTAGAGGCCCAGTGTTTGGGTTGTTTGGTTGGTTGTTTGTTTATCCTCCCTACCAGCAAGATTTCTCCATGGGTGGAATATGGAAGTATGAAATGAAACAAACAAACAAACCAACTCACTCTCTCCTGCCTAAGTTTGATTAAATGCAATGCGTTGTGAGTGGGTTTTGGTGTTTTGATTTCTTTTCCTTACACTGGGAGGGTCATCAGGAAATGGAAAAAACAGGAAGTTTAGAAACTGAAATTATCTCTTAAACAGCCATCCAGAAGTGGCCAGCAGCTTGATTTTTCTGCTAAATATGGCACCCAACGGTGACAGAACATTGCAAATGATGCATGGCTGGCAAGGAGATGTTCTACAAAGCAGGGTCTGCAAATCCTCCTCCACTGATTGCCTAGAGCCTGTTCTAGCCCCAGGTAGCTGCTGAATGGTCATCCTGATGAAGCCCATTGTTGTTCCAGTACTTATTTCCTGTGTGTTTGATAAGGTTTTTTTATAGGTGTCAGGAACAGCCATGGAACCACAGAGTGGTTTGGGTTGAAAGGGACTTTTCAAAGTCTGCTCCAACCTCCCTCCCATGGGCAGGGACACTTTTCACTAGGCCAAGCTACTGAAAGCCCCATCCAGCCTGGCCTTGGACACTTCCAAGGATGGGATTTCTACCACCACTCCAGGCAGCCTGTGTCTGTCCCTCATCATCCTCACAGGAAAGAATTCCTTCCTGATATCTAATCTAAACCTGCCCTCTGACAATTTGGGGCCATTTTCTCTTGTCCCCAGTCCCTCTTCAGCCCTCCTGGAGCCCCTTCAGGCACTGGAAGGAGCTCTGAGGTCTCCCTGGACCCTTCTTTTTCTCCAGGCTGAACAATCCAGCCCTCTGACATTCCAATTATTTATTTTCTGAGGATCAGTAGCAAGACCTGCTACAACTTATTCTGGATGGAGCTCTTCATTTTGCAGCTTGGTACCATGGGGTTATTTTTGGGACAAAACTACAACCATGTGGCCTTGCATAGGGAATGTCTGAAAACAGGGCTTAAGTGAAGGAATCTGTTCTTCTACTGTCCACAAATTGGTCTCAAGGATTTTACAGAGAAGGAAAAACTTTAATTTTGGATGTCAGATTTTGGCACTGATAATAAAAGCCAACCTCCCCAGCAGCAGAAAGCAGATAACTATCAGCATATGCCTTGGAAGAGGGCAATGATTTTCCATACACCAAATTAATATTGACCACTGAAGTATTCTTTCCTGTCATCTGCCATCAGATTTTTTCCCTTATATTTCACAGCTATCTTACATATAAGGCAGAAGGTCTTATACTAAAGGCAGATAAAGTCTGGTGAGGTCCAGCTGGCAGTTCCTGAGAGCACTGCTAGTTAGAGACTTTTGAACTTCACTTCTGATTACATCTAGGAAAACTCTGCCATTAAATGATCAAACCAATTCCCATTGCAATGTTTGAATTACTGGGTTTTACCAGGAAAGAGAAATAATTAGAAAAAAAAGAAGAAAAAAAAGGAACCACTCAAGTTTTCCATTTAAACACATTCCTTGTGGAGTCCAAACATCAGTGTAAAGCTGATCTTGGGAACTACATATTGTTTCAATCTTAGTTCCAAGTACTAGAACCTTGTTCTGCATGGAAGAGAATACCATGAATAGGCCAGGTTACATTAGTGAGTGGGTCCCATCTGTCTCCTGCTACAACTCAATTTGATTTCATTCATTCTCTTTTGTCTCTTTCACTTTGGAGCAGACTTTTGAGAATCTCACAACAGGCACCAGGGCAACTGCTTAGTGTTCAAAATTGCTATTAAGAATTCACAGAGGTATATCACAAACAATAGGACTGGCCACTTTCTCCAGGTATCGTTTCATCAGGCCCTTTAGAACCCCAAAATAGAAGGAAAAGGCATTTCAAACCGTTATTTAGTGAGGTTAAAATATCTGTACAGCTTGCATCTGGCCAGTGTCCATGGGATTGTAAGGGCTTCTTTTAGCTTTTACTTGTTCTTTCCTTGTGACAATAGTAAGAGGGTATAGATAGAGAGGCAGCTATTCTGTCTTTTTTTAAATTTTAAATAGGCCATAGAAATGCTGTTCAGTAGAATTTGATTAAAACTGGACTGAATAAAAACTCTTTTCATTTTTACTCACGTAGACGAGCATAGCACGCCATTTAATGGAGGCATTATTTATGCAACACTCAGCCTGCAGTATGCATATTCAGAAATGCAGATTGAAAATCAGTTTTCCACTGACACGATTTTAAAGTTCAACCATCATGTCCCCTTTTTATGGTGACACCAAGTAACTCCAACTCCATTGCTCTGTATGTTACCACCAGCAAGCAACAAAGAAAATTGAAACTCAACGTGGAAAACAGGAATTGGGAAGATCAAGAAGAAATTGTGCTCCTAGTGAATCCCATTGACTCAGCAAAGTGGCTTAGAAACCTCTGGAAGATATTTAGGGAACACAGCAATGATTTTGTTAGGATACATGGGAAGGAAGGAGCTGCATCACTCCTTGCCAGGGTTTGAGGCTACTTTAGTTACATCTGGATTTCACCCTGGAAGATGGGGTTGTGCACCCCAGGGAGGGAAAGATGAATCTGTGTTTTCACAAGTTCTCTGGTTGAGTTTTTATCCTATGTAGTTTTTGCTCTCCTCATCACTCTATGCAAGATGTCTCTTCTAAGTGAACTTCTTGGTCTCTTGCTTAAAAATGTAGTGAGTAGAAAATTCCAACAGGTGAGACATTCAAGCTTCTACCACATGCGAGTGCAGGGAATACAACAAGAAGAGGAGTGGCATTAAATATTGGGTGATGAACAAATGGCAGTTGTGTTCTGCAGTACATGAAATTTGGAAAATGTAATTCGTTTTCCATAAATCATGTTTGTTCTTCAACTGAAAAGCTACACACAGACCTGCAAGGATCTCTGGGATCCCTGGAACTTAAAAAGGAAATAAGGAGCAACCAGCTCAAAAATTATGTGGAACCAAGAGGGAGATAGTCCCATGATTGCTCAGAAACCTGTAGCGTGGCATACGTTTAAGTGGATATCACTGAGTCATTAGCCCCAGTCAACAGCAAATTCCAAGTTTAAACTACCCACAGATCTCCACGGTGTACACTTAATTTTAAAACAATTAAAACAGCTGGGAGGGAAGTTGAACAGCAGTACAGGGCATAGAAGCTGCAAGATCATTGTTTATTTTTCAAGTAGCTATCAGTCCTGTCAGAGGGAAGTTCTTCCTGCAACAGACTGGCTGATAAAAGTCAGAACATATGGGAAGCCAGGATTTTATGGTTTAACAGCTTTCCTATGTGGATGAGGCCCCATCCACTACAGTCCAGGAATAATAAATACCCAGTGAGGCTTTCCTTGCTCTGTGGCCCACAGGGGGTGATTTACTTGGTGGAAGGTGGTCCAAGTGGCTTGTAGCCCTCTCCCCATCCCTGATACCTTCGTTGTCTGAAATGAGTTTTGCACTGCAGAGAAGGCAGCAACTCCCAACCCATTCTGCCCTGATTTGGCATCACCCTGATGCAGATCTCTGTCCAAATCCAGGTCCATGTGGAAGATTTTTGCCTTGAGTCTTGTGGTGAGCAGCTGAGGGAGCTGGGAAGGGGCTGAGCCTGGAGCAAAGGAGGCTCAGGGGGGACCTTGTGGCTCTGCACAAGTCCCTGACAGGAGGGGGCTCAGGGGGGTCGGGCTCTGCTCCCAGGGAACAGGGACAGGAGGAGAGGGAATGGCCTCAAGTTGCACCAGGGGAGGTTTAAACTGGAAATTGGGAACAATCCTTCACTGAAAGGGCTGTCCAGCCCTGGCACAGCTGCCCAGGGCAGTGGTGGAGTCCCCATCCCTGCAGGGATTTAAAAGCTGTGTGGATGTGGCCCTTGGGGACGTGGGTCAGAGGTGGCCTTGGCAGTGCTGGGGGAATGGTTGGACTCGATGGTCTTGGAGGGCTTTTCCAGCCTCAGGAATTCTGTCATTTCATCTGATATATCCTTTGTTTTAAGAAATAAGGCTGGATCTGCAAACTGTCCCTCCTGCCCTTGTTACTGAGGTGAAAAGATGAAGGTAAACACTCTTGTCTTTACAACAGGAACAATATCACCCATTCTTCTTGAAAAGTTCAAGCCTCTTTTATGCAGTCCCTTAGGGTTTGGGAAAAGTGGTTTCCAACAGGAAAGTGAGCTTGAGCTCACTTTGATTTAGCCAACTGCTCTCATCCAGGCTGCTGACTTCCATGTTTTTGTCAGGAATGTCACAACTCACCTTCTTTGCTAAGTTTGCAAATCTCTTCTCAGCCATGCCTCTTGATTCTTGGAGAAAGTAAGGCACAGGCTGATGTGATTTTTCCCAAGTCTGTAGTAGGGCAGAGGAGGCTACAGGGCAGCTTTTGAGGCCAAAGCCTCAGTTTTGGCTTGCAAAGCATCATCTCCCATCAATATTTTGCCACCTCAAATTTCCCTACTGTGTATTTATAGCTTTACAGGTGAACCTGCCCTGAGCTTTATTTCCTTCTTCCAGATTTAATCTTTTTTTATTAAGACTATTTAGCACTGATCTATGTATCAACCCTCTAATACCCTGCTGACACACAAAATGTCAACACATCAAGTTAAAGTGCTGGAGCCACCATTTTCCAGTGGCTTTTTGAAATGATAACAAGCAACACTTATCATTTGCCCCCCAATCCACTTGTGCAATAAGCAAAAAGCCAAGAAAACTGCCCTTTTTTGTTTGTTTTTTTTTTCCCTTGCATAAAGCAGTAATTTGTGTGGCAGAGTCAGACCAACTCAGGCTGCACAGGGAATGAAGATCAAAGGGGAAATTCACCTGCCTGTCTTGTTTGCTATTGATCTGAATCGTAGCCACTTTATCAGTAGCACTTTGCCATCACCCCTCAGAGATCAGAGCCTCCTATATCTTCCCAGCAGTTTTATTTATAGAACCATTTAATAAATACATTTTCTTTCCCCGGTCTCCTGGTTTTGTGTGTGTGTTTGTGTGTTCTGTTTTGTTTGACCAGCAGAAACAAAGGGTTGCCCTCGGTGTCAAGGAAAAAGAAGGGTATATGGCCCCAATTCAGCAAAGCATGTAAATACGTGCTTGGTTTTTAACAGGGCAACAAACACATGGCCTTCCTCTTAGAGGCATGTAAATATGTGTGGGGTTTTGAAATGCAGCTGCATGACACAGAAGCAAATGCCACCAGGGGAAGGAACTGGTCAGCTGAATATTCATTTTCCATCTTTGCTTCCTCCTTCTTCCTCTGGTTCATTACTGCTAATTACTGGGGTGATTGGGGCAGAGCAAATCACCTCCTGATGAAAGGGAAGGAACTACGAACCCTAAATGCCTTTTTGCATTTCCCTTTAAATGGTAAAAGGGACAAGGCAGACTGTAAAAACAGAGAGGGGGAAAATGAAATCCCAAACCATGCAGCTAAGAAATGAATAAATGACTCTCCTCTTCACGCTGCCAGTGTTACACAACCTGCCTGCATTGGATTGAGACCTACGTGATCCTCTTCTAATTGAAATCACTTTACCTTGACCTCCAACAGTAAACTGAGAGCTTGTTGCTCTTGCTGCCAGCAAAGCATCAGCAGTAGGTTGTAGGAAATCCCAGCTGGGGACACGAGCTGCATTCACATGGCATTAATCTCGCACTAAGTGGCACTAAGTCAGGAGGTACCAGCCAGTCTGTAAAACAGCCACCGTGCCCCTCGGGTGCTGCTGGCTCTGTGTCCACCCTGGCTGATGCTTGCCCAGCTGCTGTCCTGTCTCTTCTGCTTGAAATTGTGCAAGTACAGCAAGCAAGGCTGGAAGGAACCCTAGGAAGCCATTTAGTGCACGACCTTGAGCTTGGGTGGGATGTGCTAGACCTAAGCCATGCCTGTGAGTGTGTTCTACCAGTGTTCCCTGGGCAAGCTGCTCCAGGGCTTGGAGAGTCTTTTCAGTGAGACCCTTAATTCCTCTGAGGGTCTGGGTGTGGCACAGGTACCTCAGCACTTCAGCCAGGTTTGCATGTGTGGGTCTGAACAAGGCTCACAGGGTTTTCTGGTGGATTTTTCATTGTGACACTCCTGGTGGGGAAATGCTGACCCACAGGGAAGAGCAGGGGCAGGGTGTGTTATCTTAGCTGCCCGTAACTCACCCCCTCTATGGAAAACAGGTTATTTCATTTTTAGCACTGCCAGCTCAGGTTTACTCTCACGGAGTGTTCTTTTTACCAAAGACATTTAAAAAAAATTGCTTTGGTTTCCCCTTGTTGTGTCTTTGACTACAGGAGGACATAAGAGTTCCTACCATATCTGAAACTACCTAGCATGGGACAAGATCTGAGGGAAGCTGGAGATTTCCCTAATCCAGGGGGTCCCTGAGCCCACATGGGCTGGCTGAAGGCAGAGATGGGAACACCCTTCCCCTTCCCCTTCCCCTTCCCCTTCCTCTTCCCCTTCCCCTTCCCCTTCCCCTTCCCCTTCCCCTTCCCCTTCCCCTTCCCCTTCCCCTTCCCCTTCCCCTTCCCCTTCCCCTTCCCCTTCCCCTTCCCCTTCCCCTTCCCCTTCCCCTTCCCCTTCCCCTTCCCCTTCCCCTTCCCCTTCCCCTTCCCCTTCCCCTTCCCCTTCCCCTTCCCCTTCCCCTTCCCCTTCCCCTTCCCCTTCCCCTTCCCCTTCCCCTTCCCCTTCCCCTTCCCC
>JAHLSL010013815.1:802400-815970 GCA_025920805.1 Petroica traversi | reverse complement strand
CCCCTTCCCCTTCCCCTTCCCCTTCCTATTGGAAGTGTTGCAAACAACTGCATCAGAGATGAATGGAATACTTTGGTATTTTTAATGCTTGGATTTGTGTTTCTCTAGCTGAGCTGTGCACCAAATTTGAAAGAGATTTAAAGATGGATTTGTTCCAACTGAGAAGCCACTGAAATATGAGGGATTTACCATGCCCTGATGAAGTTCAGTCCTTCTTTACTAACTGGGTTTATCTTCAAGCATCTGTTTTACGAGGCAAGAATAACTTAATATAAATATAGGTGAGTATTTAATGAAACTGCAATCCAGTCCTTCATACACATGTGATTTTCTTTAAGACAGCTGGATGGCATTTACTGGCTTGGTGGAGAACAAGAGAAGCAAGGTCAACTCTATAAAATGAAAAGTACAACAAACAAATGAGAGGGAGGCTCTGCAGCATTTTACTTACAGCTCAGGGTTCCTGGTGCTGCAGTGCAGGGTCTCTGAGGCTAATTTCTGAAACAAAAAACTACATTTTTTTTTCCGCTGAGCAGTTACTTGAGTTACACTTACAGAATCTGCTGTAGCACGTTGGATCAAGTGGTCAAAGTTTGAAGTCAGAGGTGGAAAAGGTCCCCAGCAGAGAAGAGTGAACCTTTTTGGGTTATCATCCAATACCTCCATGAAGTGACACTGGCTCTGCCTTGTCCTGCTGTGACAGGATGAGGGGTGACAGTTCTGCACTGAGAAGGGGTTGATATCCGTATGGTATAAGGAAGAAATATTTTATAATGAGAGGTGGTGAAACATTTTATAATGAGAGGAACGAGAGGCACAGGTTGCCCAGAGATGTGGTGGCTGTCCCATCCCTGGAAACACTCAAGGTCAGGCTGGATGAGACTCTGAACAAACTGGTTGAGTTGAAGATGTCCTTGCTCATAGCAGAAAAAGTAGAGCAATCTAGAGGACCTCTAGAGGTCCCTTCCAATCCAAAGTATTCAATGATTCTATGATTCCATCATCTCTGCAAAAGAGAAAAATGTATCAAGGCGCTGTGTTGTTCTTCAAGGTTTATGCTCCAGGTAAAGCAGGAGAAATCGTGGAGAAAACAGTTTGTGGAATGAGTAAGCCTGGACTGAACTTTCTCAGAAGATTAAGTTAAGAGTTGGGGCCCATAAAATTTGGTGGAGAAATTCCCAGTGGGTTTCCATGATGCCCTAGAGTGGGCGTAGGCTTATTGGAACTGACAAACCTTTGTAGTTTCCTCTGTCCTAATTACTTTATAGGGTATTACCATACTAATACACAAGCATCAGATCTGCTTTTTTTTTAATCTAAACTTGTGAAAACAGTGCAGCATTAGGAGTGTGGTAATAAACGAAAAACGTTAACATGCAATTCCCTTATGCTTTTGAAAAATTACTTCATAAATGCAAAGTAAAATATTTTCCTTTTTATTACCTGACAATTACATATTAAGAATTTCTTTTTATGTTTAAAAACATATGCAATACGGGCAGGCAGGCTCCAAAATGTAATTGCCTTCTTTCTATAAGAATCAGATGTCATTTTCTCCAAACTAAACTCTGAAAAGAGATAGGAGAAGCAAATTGTTGTATGCATTAAATTTTGAAACATCTGATAGCATTCCTCAATTAAACTATTTAAATGAAAAAAGATTGCTTTACAGCTCTATCATATCCACTGAATAAAACCTCTGTTGAGGCAAATTGGCAGTGGCAGGTACCAAATGCATTGGCCTTAATGAGACTGGACAACCTAATAGAGGTCATTGGTAATTGTTATTATATACAATATTGCACTGTCAGAAAAAAACCCTTAAGCTACACACATTGCTCAAGACATCTGAGTTTCATTGCTGCAAAGGAAGGCTTTTATCTTTCTATGTGAAGCAATATGATTGCTGTTTTTTCATCCTGAACTACAGACTGCTCTTTAAAGGTGCTGTAGCAAAGGGAAGCAGCACTGGTCACATTTGCCATATTGTGGAACACTTCATGGAGGAGATAAGGAGCCCACCTGGAACACTTTCCTATCATTTTCTGTGGGAGCTGGTTTGGGGTTATGGTTACAAGTCCTTGCTCAGGCACTGTGGGTCCACTAGGAAGAGTCCTGTTAGCTGGGAGCAAGCTTAGCTGGGGTTTTTTTTGATGCTCAGCTGTGCAGAAGCTGAAGGACCAGAATGTGTCTGTGTGACGCTGTTGTTTCTCTGCTATTTGATAAAAATTACAGTTTTTAAGGTTTAATTTGTTTGAGGGAAGAATTAGTTCTTGTTGACTCCTTGGCCTGCTGTGCTAATATTAAGATGAGGCCTTGAGAAGAGGAGTCACACTCGACACTGCAGCTTTTCTTTTTGCAAGATCCTCCCGGTCCCTGCAAGCATTCCCATCTTCCCAATGGCAATTTGGCCAAACTGAATAACCCACAGCATTGTGGATCCCCTTCTTCTGAATTTACAGAAAAGATTTCCATGATTTGCCTAAATTATTCTGAAAACTCTGACTGCCCCTGGGTCCCTGGCAATGTCCAAAGTCAGGGTGGATGGGGCTTGGAGCAACCTGGGGTAGTGGAAGGTGTCACTGCCCATGGCAGGGGGATTGGATTAGATGATCATTCCAAGGCTTTTTAAATTGCTCCATGTGGCTGAATAGAGTCTCCTGCCAGATTTTGGGGGAAAGGGGAGGTGAGCATCCTATTGGGGGTCTCTAAAACAAAAACAACAATACAAATATGACAATACAATTCAATGACAAATAGTTTTCTCCCTCTGTATCTGGTGCCCCTTGAAAGAAAAATGAAAAAAAAACACAACAAACAAACTTCTTGATTACTGGGAATATCTTGCAGTGAATTTTTGGTACAAGCCCCACTGTACCATCCTTTAAATGCTGCACGAAAATAGCCAGTATCTGCTGAGTATTTTACAAAGTACACAATGTGTGTCCATTTAACCTAATAAAATATTAAATAACATTAAAACTATGATACTCAGTTCTCCATTTCCATCTTACGTAGGCCTTGTAGGCCAGGACAAAACAAGCAGAAGGAATTGTCCCTTCCTGATCCAGGGGTGTTCTGAGCTCAGCTCTGCACATAAGGGCAGGGATGCTCCACCAGTGTGAAATCAGCTCACAATTCCAAATCCTGTCTGTGATGGGATACCTGGGCCCAAATCCTTGCCCACCTCAGTCCTACATGGCTGTGATGGGCTCCTGCAATCCTTCAACCCACACACCCCACTCCGTGATAGAACCCAAGGAGGTACAAAAAGGGTTGAAATTGCACCACGGTTCTCAATTTTCCGAGGCTTTAATTCTCCTTAGATAAATTTTTACTGTGTGCTTTACTCTTATTTTAGAGACTCGAGCTCCTTAGCTGAGTGTTGTAAACCATTAAGGTCAGCACTACAATATTTTAATGTTGCTATTTAACAGAAGCAAGATTTTTATGGCAGTGAAAACTGCTGCGGGGGAAAGAAAATGTTATGCAGACACCTAGCAGACAATTGCGAGTAAAAATCAAACAAAACTTTGGGTAAGAGAAATGTCTTTATGCAATTAATGTGTTAGCCCACACTGTCAGACTGATTGAAATAAATCACTTTTTTTCCTTTGAGTGTGGGGGATTTCAAGGGAAGGACAGTACAAAGGTCCTTTCTGTAGCTGAAAGAAACCGCATTATCATACTCTTTTTTTTTTCCATACCATGCATGCAGCTGATGCACAAAATGGTGTAATTACAATGTGACATGGAAGTGATTGTCTGAGCCTGAAAATCAGTAATGTTAACCTTCTCAAAATAAATTTCAATTTGATCCTGTGAATTTTACATTGAAATGAGTTTTTTCTTTAAAACCCTGGAGAAAACAGCCCTGTATGTTCGCATTAACAAACAGCTTTGCAAATCTAGGGTAAAGTGAATATTCAATTTGAGGAGGTCAAATTGAGATTCAGTCTCAACATCACGACAACTAAGCCACATGAGCCAGAGTGAACTCTTTTTGGACCTGGCAGAGATTTTACCTGTTACTAAGGTGGTCATTTGACCCTAAGTCTCCCTTTGCAGTCTCAGAGATATTTACATTCAAAGCTATGCCCATTTGCAGCTGATTAAATACCATCTCTGCAGTGCATATTCTGAGGAAGGTGGCTTTGCCTTCAGGACTAAGAGAGATTTTATGTGTGATTTCAGGGTATCAAAGAGCACATTTAAGCTGTTTCTTGCTTTCCTACTGGGACTCCCATCCCTGTAGCTGAAAGCCCTAGAGTGGAAGAAAGAGGATTTTGAGGAGATGCCAAACTGTGTAGTACAAACACCAATCAGACCTCCCAGAGCTTAACAAATCCCAGCCCCACGTGCTTCCCATCAGGTCCCAGGTAGAACTTCCCTTTAATAATTGTGCTGGAGAGCTGGGGTTTGCAACGATCCGAACTACCTCTGGTGTTTTCTGTGCTCTGTACACCTTAGGGCAGACAGCCCTTGACTTGGAGGGAGGTTTCCAAATTTTAAGCACTTCTACTGCATTTAAGAACTGTAAATAAACAGTCTGTGCTCAAGGCTTGTTTTCTTTTTTTTTTTTTTTATGCACACACAACCTGAGAGGTGAAACCCCCCAAGACTTTCTCTCCTTAGGCAGAAAAGTATTTGTGTGATGATCCTGGGCAGTGGTGGAGTCCCCATCCCTAGGAGGGTTTAAAGGCCACGTGGATGTGGCCCTTGGGGACATGGGGTAGTGGTGGCCTTGGCAGTGCTGGGAGAATGGTTGAACTCTGTCTTTTCCAATCTGAATAATTGTATGAAGTTCTAATTCTATGAAAGCCAAATCCTCGCTTTTTAAAATACTTGAATCATGTTTTGACACCAATAGCCAGAGTTTCTGGGGGTTTTTGATCAGCATTTGATAATTCTAGGAGAAAGTGAAGCTGAGAATACTGTAAATTCTTCTGTCTTCTTCTGAGGAAACTAAAAATTCTTCAACTTCTTCCCATCAGGGCCGCAAGGAAAAACTTTATTTAAAAGGCTCTATTTTCCTAGAAGAAAAAAAAAATACTTAGGAATTCCTCACTACTTTCCTTCATTTTCCCCAGGTCACAAGGAACAAATCCCATTCAGCAGCAGGGTCATTAGCTGTATAATGATGGGTCACAGACCAGCACCACATTAATACCATGACTGTGAGTGCACCTGATACCAGACCACAATAACCACAGGCTGCTACCAGGATCCACACAGTGGCTTTGAGCTCTGACTTGTGCTGGCTGGCTCTGCACGTAGCATGATCCTGAAACTCCTCTTCTTGTATCTGACAGATACATCAAAGAACAAAGAAATTTCCTATTCGACCTAGTAATTAGAAACTTTTTTTTCATGTATGAAGGGAGGAAGGACTGGAGGATTCTGAATATTTAACAAACTACCTGAATGATCTCTAATACAAACGCTGTGAAAATAGAAGTAAGGATTAGTAGTTCAGTGTGGGGTGGTGACACACCTCTGATGTGCTACTGGAGAAGATCTGATCATATGGGAAGAGCCTGAAGCTACAAATTCATGAACAAAACTCACATGGCTGAAAAAGAAGTACACCTTGTGAACTGGAGGGAATATTGAAGGAGACTGGAGTTTTTCCACTGGAAAAGAAAGGGTTGTATTTACAGAATATCCTGAGTTGGAAGGAACTCACAAGGACCAAAAAGGTTTAACCAGGTCATTTTCTCCTAGTTGGATTTCTAGAGCCTTAACTTCAAATATCCATTAATAGAAATTTTGGCTTGAGTTACGTGGTGGAAGTTACACAATAAATTAGGGTGGGGTTGGTTTGTTTGTTTTTGTTAGGGGTTTTTTGGGGGGGTTGGTTTCAGGGCTTTTTTAGTTGAAATTATTGATAACAAAACTCCATATTGAAAATGATAACTTTCCCGAGATAAACAGGACCATAGTGATTTGGTAACTTTGCTCACACCCTTTGCCCTGTGCAGGGCAATGGAAGTTCGTGACCACAGATCTGACCTCATACGGCAGTTTTACTCTGCAGGACGTGAAATGCAGAGACCCTGAATGTGCTGTAGGATTGATGGTCGCTGTGCTCTCCTCACATCTGTCTCTTCCCCAGCAGACAAGGGTGTTATTGAGGGCTAATGACTGAAAACCCCCAATGGCCCAGGCTGTTCAGTGGCCCTCTTTGGTGAACAACCACCAGGGCAGGGCTTACAAACTCTTCCCAGAGCACAAAAACCACTCCCCTGGAGCTTCTCATGGACACGAGATCCAGCGTGGTCACCATCCACCTCTTTCCAAGAGGATGAATTGCAGGACACTGGTCTTTGGGTGTGAGGAAATTGAGGCCAGCAGAAGCATGGCTGTGTATGTGGCATGGCCAGCAGTCCCCTGCATGAGACAGGACATGGCAGGAGGGTGCTGAGCACCGTGACAAAAGGTGGAAGCTGGAGCCACCTTTTTGTGACACTCACAGTACATGTGCTTCAAAGTGCTCTACGTGCAATAATGACCAAAGCCCCACAAATGGACACTGCTCCAGTCCCCAAACCCAGATATCAGCTGAGTTTTCAACTTGGCCTTAAATGAATTTGCCAAATTGGCACCTCTGACGTCGAGCAGAAGCGAGTTCTGCAAATCTCGGTCTCTTTTATAGGGAAGCGCTATTGATTTTTTTTCTTTTTTTATTGTCTTACTCTGTTTCTTCCTACACCCACCTTCAGCAGGATTGAGCACTTTGATTTAAGAGAGGCTGTTCAGTGCAGGAGACCCTCTTGGTGGCGAATTAGAGGATGCCTTGCCCCGTGCATCCCAGCAGTCAGACTGCAGAGGCGCGCATATCCATCACCCTCACGCGTGGCGTTTACAATACAATTATATCCTCAGAGCTGGTAGCTGGGGCTGCTGACAGCCTGAAATGCCACCCCAATGCCAATTAATATTTGGATCTGGCCCCTAAGAGGCCAAATCCATCAGTGCCACCGTGGGTGCCACCGAGGGAGTGCAGCATGAGCCACACCACAGCTCCATGGCATTTTGGAGCACTGAGACTCAGTGGAATCACTGAGGTTTGAAGGGCAGTGGATAACTTTGTGCTTGCTTGCAGAGAGCTTCACACATTTTTCTTTGTGTCCACCAAGCAGAACAGGGCTCTTACCGGAGAAATAATTTGCAGTTTCTCTTAAAGTCTCCTCCAGCTACGGGAAAGTCACTCCTGACTGGGAAGCCGCATTGGCCTCTCTAACATCTTTCCTATCCTACAGAAAAAGGCAATGGCTTTTAAGCAGAAAAATGAGGTTGTCTTTGGTGCTTCCCTTAACTCTGGTTGTTTAAGATCAATTTTGAAGGCTCACAGTGACATCTTCAATCCACCACATTTCTTTCTCCAGCACAATCCTTCTCTCCTCTGGAGAACCCTGGCACCTGCGGGTGGTCAAATCTTTTAACATCTGTCAGTCTGGGGAAAAACTCTTTGGTTTTGTGACTTCAGCATTGATAATATCAGAGTGCTCAGGCTCTGCATGTGTGGTGTTTGACTCAAGAAACAAGGAATTTCCAAAGGTCAATGTGTAACCAAACAGTAGAAACCCACAGAGTTCTGCAAATGTGGAAGCTGAAGATACAAGCCAAGGACAGAGGACGTAAAAAAATGTGTATTATTACAAACTGCAAATCCTTTTCCCGAAAGAAATGTAGTCTCTCGAACCCTTTGTTAGAGTAAATCCCAACAGACTTCTTTGAAATCAAACAAACAAAGTTAAGCTATTCCCACCAACTGCCTTTTTAAAGTCTTCTCTTTCCGAAGCTGACAGAAGAACGAAGTTTCATCTTCCAGGACTTAAAAAATGAACCTGGGATGCTTGGAAATAAGTCAAATCTATGGCTGGAGTAGACATAGTTGACAAAAAAAAAATTTTACTGAAAGGTCCAAAATTATTCATGATGTCAGGAAAAACTGCACCACACATATAGACAAAATAAAAAATAGCCCAAAAAGTCTATTTGGAAAAGCTATTTCAGTCTTCATTTTTCATTTTAAAAACATATTTTTAGTCTCTTTAGAAAACCCTGAAGTTTTCATGGACATTAAATATCTTCTGAAATAAAAACTAATTTTGGGTTGACTGAACTATTCTGTCTTGACTTTACCAAAAACTTTTATTTTCTTCCGTTTAATTTAAACAATCAGGGAAAAATTTCCTTGGGTTTAACCTGAAAAGAAGTTTCTCTGATAGCAAACAACCCTAAGTCCATTATTTGTTCAAATTTTGTCAGGGAGACAGGTAAGATGTAAGGTGGACTGTGAGTCATGGTCTCTAGTTTTAACAAGTTGCAGGCTGGGGTTGAAATCTTACCACCTGGGAAGCTCTTGGGGAATTTACCACCAACATTGCAGGAGCCAGGACACCCTCACAGCCTTTAATCTTTGCCTTTGATGTACAAAAGGCTGTTTGCACCACTCAGAGCAGTTGGTTTTCCCTACAGACTCCCCAGTGAGATGGATCCTCCACTGAGGAGACCCTCAGCATCTCCCACCCACCTTTTCATCTCTGGGCTTGGTGAGGGTTCACCTCTGGAGGTTTCCCTTCCAAACTGGACTTTAAGTCAAGGCTAATCCAACATTTAGGTGTTTCAAGTGGGCCACACAGCTGGGGAGCAGCACTGGTATTGTCACAGCTCAAGTTCCAGCATAGAATCATAGAACCACAGGACAGTTTGGGGTGGAATGGACCTTAAAGACCATCTCATTCCTCCTGCTGCCAAGGGCAGGGACACCTTCCACTATCCCAGGCTGCTCCAAGCTCTGTCCAGCCTGCCTTGGGCACTGCCAGGGATCCAGGGGCAGCCACAGTACCCTGTGACAGGGCCTCTCCACCCTCAGCATAATAAAAAATGGCCAAAAACCAAAAAAGTGTCTTATAAATCAGTGCATGTGAACTCCTTGTTTTGTTCTTGTGGAGTTAATATTACAATAGGCACAATTTAAACCTTGTTGTATTTAGTCTGAAATGGAATATCCTACTCTCCAGAATTAGTGGTACTGTTAATTTCTTTAACAACACCTAAGGGGGTCATTCTACTTGTCCTCCCTGACTCCTGTCTGGCCTCCTATAGGGTATAGCCTGCCCAACCAACTCACCTAATGTTTCACTTCCAAGCCTGCTGGGGAGCAGCATAACTCTTGGTTTCCTATCTGTACCATGGAGGTAGGAGAGGACAGAGATCTCTAGATCTAAAATCTGGTTGTGGTTCAGTCACAACCTCCACCTCTTGACCCCAGGTATGTCTCACGGCCACCTGCAAAGAACTGCAGAGCCATGCCAGCCAATATGAAGAAACATCTCCTAGACACCAAAAACGGTGTGGCTCTGCCAGAAATGAGCTTTGTTGGGGTAGGTTGATTCCCCTCTCTGCTCTAATACAAGGACACATTGCTGCAGGCTGTTCATAGATACTTTCAGATGTCAAAGGCCTCTCCCTTTTCCCACCTTGCTCTTCAGAGATCCCTGTTTGAGCCCCGGGCCTGGCTGGAGCTCTGGAGTGTTGCAAAGATGCAGATAAAACACTGTGATTTCCTTAAACAAAATATAAAGGCACAGGAATGGCAGAAGAATTAGCCCAAAGAGCTGAGAACCTTCATAAAACCATCCTTCCTGAGATCTGCATCGATGGAGGACTTGGCCACCATAAAACCCTCACAAGCTGCAACATTTCAGGTGCTGGTGGATGCCAGGGAACAGCTGGATGGGGCAGGGGATCAAGCCAGAGGTTTCCCAGATCAGCCCTTCCACTCCAGTTCTGCAGTGCTGTAGCTAATACAGGTTTTGCCAGTTATTTCACCAGGGAGAAGCATAGATCTTTTTGCTGGCCGACATTGCTGGCAGTAGTTATAAATTGTCTTCTGAAATAGCTGGAGAGGTGTAAGGTCTCAGACATGAGCCAGCTGATGCTATTCCTTCAACTCAGACCCAGGACCTGCCCTTGGGAGCACTCCCAGCCTGCTCCAGCACCACAGGAAGTGGGTTTGCTCCAACTCCCACCTCAAGTGTCAGCTTTTTCTGTGCCAAAATCAGTTTCAAATTCTCCACCACCTCTCAGGGATCAAGCAGCACTTAATAATTAATACTCTGAATGCTTTCAAATCACCTGGAGAAAGAGCCAGCACAAAATCAAACTGTTATGGTCAATGTCACTGTTTGGGCTGTGAAGGATGAGTCCTGACTGATTGCAGGTTTTCCAGAGCAGATTAAACTTGACATGCCTCTTTTTTTTTTTTCCCTATGAACAAGTCTCATCTGTGCAGAGCAAAGCTTAAAATTCATTATTTACTTTGCACAATGTTGACATCACAACAGAGCCCTGTACACTCTGTCTCAACTGATGAAGAGAAGAAGAATCTCCTGCTTTGCATGATGAAGAAAAAGCTCTGTAACCATCAGCATTTCCCCCCAGTCCATGAGGTTGCTGCTCCAGGGACTGCCACACTCACCTTATGCTAGGGATGCTTTGAATTTATTTATTTTTAATTCATCCTAAAGAAATAAATGCTGCTCTCCCAGTTTGTCTCCCTCTCCATCCTGTGAGATAAAGTTATCAGGAATAATCAGATCATAGAGTGGGGGCTGGAGAGGAAATTGTACATTAATACTAATGTATCTGGCATTGCAGGAGACACGAAGCCTGCTGTTCCCTCATTGGCCTGGGAATGTTTAACAAGCTCACTACATACCTTTGCTTTGCTTTGCAAAAGAAGAAAACCCTGCACAGCTCCCCGAGCATCTGACAAGAATGCACAGACATAATAATTTCTTTGACCTCAGCCACATGAGTTTCTGAAAAGAACAAAACAGCATCATTTCATGGCATTTACAGTTTAAACCTTTCCTATTCAAGTTTCTAACAAAAAAAGCCAACAGCCCATTCTGGTCATGATTAAAATTCATAGGCTTGCTGCAGAGAACAGATGCAGAAGCAATTTTAGGCCAGTCATATCCCAGCTCTGCAAAATTAATTTGACAGGTTTGCATTAAAGCACTGATCAATATCCACTTTAGAGCAGCAGAGGCTAACTGAGAAAAAATAAGTGACCGGAGTGCTACCAGACGAGAAAAAATGAATCTTTGAGACTTTTTTCCCTCTAAGCTTGCACCTACATCAGAAGTCCTGACCTCAATCCATTGATCGGTTGCAGTTAACATGACAAAAGGCCTGGCGGATATACCAGAGCTATACCTACCAGGGAACAATCAACCCTGATACACTAAATGTTTGACAGAGTGACTAGACTGCTGAATTAGTATTTGCTTTCCGAGGTCTGGCAGGCAACCTTTCCGTCCTGCAGTTTCCTAGATGCTTACAAAAGGGATTATATATAGACATGGTTTATAGAACTTCTCTTAAACTTTCTTAAAGAAGCGCCTCTTAGTATTTTAAGCTGAGACCAAGACAATAAAACTCCACAGCCTTGTGCCATTCCGGTTACATCTGCAATGGGGGAAAGGTGTATTTATATTTTCAGCTTAATAAGGACAAGCTGTTTAATTAAAGTACTCCAGAGGTGGTTTGTTTGTTTTTTTTTCATCTGTGGGAGAGGAAGGGAACAACTCGAGGCACTAAACACACCCCAGCTTTGTTTAGGAGTGGGAACAACACAGTCCATAATGGGGCTTGACTGGGGAGAAATGGCTGGGAATCTCGGCTGCCCTGGGTTGAGCCCAGCAAAGGAGAGCATTTTCATAACTCCCCACACACACCACAACAGCACATCCCCACAGCAGCCGTGGCCAGTGGAGGGAAAGGTGTGGCAGTACAGGCAAGCATTTCCTGAGACAGACTTTTTGTCTCACAAGTGACCCTGCAGCCACGGGGAGTGGTTATAACTCACCAGGCACGGATCTATCTAACTGCAAATCTCTTCTGCTCCTGTGGGACACCGGCTCTCCCTGGATGACACCGAGCCCGTGGTGATTTGCCCAGGGAAGAGGAGGAGGAGGGGGTTTGGGGGCTCAAAAAGGAAAATTTGAGACATTTCCCCCCTTCCACTCCTTGCCTGGATTTGTGCAACTTCTCTGGGTGTTGAATGCAAGGGCAGATGCAGACCTGGGGTGTGGTGAGGTCTCTTCAGGGCTGTCCCCAGCACCTCCAGTGAACGCCCACTGTAGGAACCAGTCACTGCTGACTGCCACCACAGCTGCAGAACTGCAAACTCCACCCCACAGGTCAGACCCCTGAGTGAAAAATCTCTGCATGGATTTATTCTTCCCTGCCATTTTCCCCAGGATTTGATGCAGCTCATGGTGCACAGTCTGCAGATCCTTCCCTACAAGAGCTTTTGTGAAGATAGTTGGCTCAGAAAAATTACTCTTTTTAAAAAAAATTTATATTACTGATAAATTTAGAATTCTTATTTGTGGCCCTCAACTCAAGCAACGTATTTTCATGCTATAAAATTGACTACAGTTAGACATTAATTACCCTTAATCACATGCTAATTACCTGACATCACAGCAACTCGTGAGTCTTCTGGACAATGTTTTGTCAGGAAAAATATGAGGTCAATATGTTTATTGAGCTATTGTGAAAGTTGGTGCCCACTACCAGGCACTGGAGCAGGACACCTGATAATTTCTATATTTTTGATATACTTCAGTCCCAAAAAGGGACAAAATCTCATTAAAATCTATAGTTTACTCCAACACAGCACAGTCAGCCCAGAACAGAGCAGCTCATCCCATGGTTGAAGCACCTGCTTTAGCCTTGGGAAACAGAAGTTTAGTTCCCAGCATTAAAGCAGACCTCACTCAAGCCACCAAGGACCAGATTTCTTAAATCTGAGGTGCCTAATTACCTCTGAGTTCAATGGAAAACTAAGCAACTCTCTTAAATACCATTTAAAATCTGTCCTCCAGCTACTTGGTTCCTTTTCTGTCAAATGACAATCATCACTTTCCCTAAATTCCCAAGGAGTAACATGAATAAATGTATCATTCAGCTCCCCCACTCCAGTGATGGAGGACATGAACAGCCCACAGAGGGACAGATAAACCCCAATGCACCTAAATATGCTGAAAATGTCAAGTACCGTTTGCCATGTCTGTACTAAACATTTGTACACACAAACAGATGCTGCAGGCACGCAGACACCAGCTGATACACCAAATTTCCTTCTCCCATGCCTTGAGGATTCTGGTGGAAAAGAAGCTCAACACATCTTCATAATGAGCTCAGGCTCCCTGAAACTCCCTGCCCTGGGCTGATCCCCAGCGTGGGCAGCAGGGCAGGGGGATTGTGCCCCTGTGCCCTGGGCTCAGGTGAGACCCCACCTGCAGAGCTGCCTCCAGCCCTGGGCAACAACAGCACAAGGACGTGGAGCTGCTGCAGCCAGGGCAGAGGAGGCCACGGAGATGCTGCCAGGGCTGGAGCCCCTCTGCTCTGGAGCCAGCCTGGGACAGCTGGGGCTGTTCCCCTGCACAAGAGAAGCTCCAGGGAGAGCTCAGAGCCCCTGGCAGGGCCTAAAGGGGCTCCAGGAGAGCTGCAGAGGCACTGGGGACAAGGCCTGCAGGGACAGCAG
>JAHLSL010013815.1:788853-802390 GCA_025920805.1 Petroica traversi | reverse complement strand
AGGAATTGCTGGCTGGGAGGGTGGGCAGGCCCTGGCACAGGGTGCCCAGAGCAGCTGGGGCTGCCCCTGCATCCCTGGCACTGCCCACGGCCAGGCTGGACACTGGGGCTGGGAGCAGCCTGGGACAGTGGGAAGTGTCATTTCCAACCCAAGCCATTCTGTGATTTTATGAAGATAAATTATTCTGGCCCTTGAACCTAAAAATTGTTCTGTGACAATTTATGGACCTGGGAGTATCTCTTGACTTTGTTGATTATTCTGAATTATTTCTTCCTTCTGTTCTCTGGGCAGGATCTTTTTTTTTCCTGTTGTAAATCATAAGGACTTCCCCTGAAGTCAAAAATTGCAGCCCTAAAAAATGTGGAGTTCACTCTGCTTCTGCAGTGCATCTGGTCAGGTTTCAGTCCTTCTGCTTTAGCAATTCGTAAATAAAACAAAACTCATGGATTTAGAATAATAGGACCAGTGTCCATTGCAGGGGAGAAGAACAAGACAATGTCCCTTCCAACCCAAACCATTCTGTGATTCTGTGGTGCTCTGCTCAAGCATTTCCACAGCCTTGCAAAGAATCACATTCATGGACCCTGAATTAACATGGGAAAAGTTCTGTTAATCAGAACATCAACATCAGCTCTGGCACCTCTTTTAAAGATATACAAAGCTTTTGTAGCAATGTGAAATAAAGATACCTGTTGGCAGATATGCACGTGCAGGTCAGGATGATGCAAAACAAGTTGTTGCACAGCTGGTGCCAAAGCAGGATACATTATTTGCTGCCAAACCAGAATTTCTGCTAATCTTTCACCCCAGAACCTGAGTTAGAGCCATAACCATGAGCAATGTGGTGCCTGTAATGCCACTTGATGTGTCTTTGACACACACAGAGGAGCACACAGGCTGGCACACATGGTTTGATTGTCACTGCATCCTCAGACAGGTGCTGAGCACCTTGACACTGTCTCTGCTAAAGATAAAAGGCCTTAGATATAACCAGTATTTTACCATGTTTAAAAAAAAAATCTATATAACAGAGCAGTGTATATCCCTAAATGTATCTTGCAGCACATCAATAAAATGGACCGAATTTCCACCTCATTTGGAGCCCTGCCTTTTCTTTATCTCTCTGCAATAAGTTAACCTCTTAAATATTACAACACGCTGCTCCTTATGTCTCTTAAATATTAAACAAGGCTGCACAAAATAGATTCAAGAACACACAGTAATCAATAGCAATGATCACGAGGGCAGGAAAATGGAACCGTTTAAGGGTTTTTAATCTGGTGAATAAACCTGGCGCTTTCATTCAGAGAAAACAAAGCAGCCAAAATTCCAGCTGACTCACACACTCTCCAGCACCAGATTTCCCTCATTT
Organism: Petroica traversi; assembly: GCA_025920805.1. Taxonomy (NCBI): domain Eukaryota; kingdom Metazoa; phylum Chordata; class Aves; order Passeriformes; family Petroicidae; genus Petroica; species Petroica traversi. Next base: position 801,018 of record JAHLSL010013815.1, on the reverse strand, counting down.
CTCCTCCTTGGCTAGATTTTAAAAGGGAGTAAGAAATCACCCAGGAAAATTACCCACCAAAAATCATCCCCAACCACAAAACATTTCATGCAGTTGATAGTTAAGTCTGTGCTTCAGAAATGCACTGAGGGATGCCTTCCATAATCCCCTGACATATATGCATTCTTCAAATCAGATGGGGGCTTCCTTTTTTTTTCAGAGCCCACTTTTATGAAGTGAACAATTGCCCTTCTCATAACGGAGATGCATTAATGTGGGTTTTATGTATGCATAAAGAGGAGATCTTTACAGTCAGTTCTGAGACCTGTTTTCAGGTGAAATGTGTGTTTAGATATAGACACATCTGCAATAAAATGTCTTTTGAGGAACAGAAGGAGATTCAGATTCAGTTCAGATTGTGAACACCTCTTTGAAATGATCTGTTGGAGAACAACCCAAGTTGTGTGTGCACCTATTAATAATAGAGTGTCCATGACATCATTTTACTAATTACCTGGGTTTAGTGCACTCCGTGTAATGGTATTTGTTTTACTTTTCTAAATGTAGTCACTCTTCTCTGAACAGTTCTTCTGGGTTTTGCTCTCATGGTGGTTAAAGAGAAGCGAAATGAAAGCGTGTCAATAAAGAGGTCATTACATTAATGCATGCTCCTATTAACCCCCACCCCGGGAAGGAAGGAATTGAGTGGCATTGGAGGAGTCTGGGATCCATCATGAGTGTAAACACTACCCTTGAAAATCACTCCTGCAAACACTGATTCACATTACCCAATTGTGTCACAAATCTGCCTCTCCTGGTGCCACTGGAAAAGCTGCTCCAAAACCTTTGGGCTTGGATCATGTCTGGATCTCTGTGACCTGAAGATCACCAGGATAAACTTCCTATCCTACATTTCTACTGCCCCCAGAGTCCCATGGGCCCTTGAGAAGACACCAATCCCTCCCAGAAATCCCCATTTTCACCAAGCAACAAATCACAACAATAATCTGCCAGCTTTCCTGGACTGTGACTTACCATAATGGTGTGCGTGGTGATAATCAGTTTTACTGTGATAACTATTATTTCTTCGCTTATTTTGTAATTGTGAGCGTGCTGATAAATGGATCGGACAGTTACTTAATCTCACAATCAGGATCATAAATATCCTGTGCTGGAATGTTATTTGTCAGCTTTGGCAGCAATATTCAATCACTGTCAATAGTGTCCATGTCCAGGGCCAGGCTGGATGCAGTTCTGAGCAGCCTGGTCTAGTGCAAGGTGTCCTTGCCTGTGGCAGGAGTTGGATGAGATGAACTTGAGGTCCCTTCCAACCCATATCATTGTGGAATTCTAAATTCTGGAAGTCCCAGACATGCTGGCTGGTCACAGTTGAGCAAGACCACCCAAAGAACTCAGCTGAAGCCTTGTAACTCCAGAGATGTCTTTACCCATGGAAAATCCAAGCACATCTCCATGTCAGCTTGATCAAAATCCCTGAGTTTTTGGCTTTCTGTCACTAAAAAGGATTACATGCAGGGCTGGAGGGGTTTTTCTTAAGCAAGAGGGAAAGTGCACCTGCAAGGGACTGGCTCACAGTCCTCTCCAGCCATTCTCTGGTGGAGAGGTTCGCTGCTGTCCTGCTGTAACTTCAGGAGCAGGAGACTCCTGAGGTGTTACCACAAATTATCTTTAGTCTAGGAAAGGGCACCAAGGTACAGCCATGATTCACCCCTTAGGATGTCCAAGATAGGTCAGAGCCATGCCCTGAGGTCCTCTTTCCACTGACTGAAAGGGCGTTTAAGGCAGTCAGCCCAGCCTAGAGAAATTTAGGTGAGGTGAGTGCCAGGAAAAAAAACAACCCTTTGAGCCCCATGATTAATTCTGACAGTTCCAGCCCATTCCTCATTTCAAGATGGGCTCTTGCTGCACTGGTGCCCAGGGCTGGGCACATCCAGACCTCAGCTTGTGCAGATCCTCTGCACTACTCAGTTTTGGAGCTTCACAGCTGAGGATTTCTTCCCTTACCTGGAGGTCACAGGAGGTTTTGGTCTCTGGAGGGTTCCAGTGTGTCCCCAGCACGCCAGGAAAGGGCAGTGTTAAAAGGATGAGGACCCATCTCCAGCTGAGTGCACGTCCTCAGCATCTCCTGGCAGCCACCACCAAGGTTCTTCCCCTGCCCTTGGAGGATTATCCTGTGTCATGGCTGGACGAGGCCATTCCACTCTCTGCTCCAGCTCCTTGCTTAATAAAATCCCTATTTTGGTGCATGCAATCTTTTAATGATTCTCCCCTGGGTTAACTTGCTGAGTTGGGTCCAGCCCACCTGTATCGTTTTCCAGGCAAATCCTGTTTCTAGTAATTTAGGGTTATAAATATCACCTCTTTTTGCTGAGAGTAGATGCTGGAAGGAGGAGCAGTCACACTTGCTCTTTGACCACCATGCCAGTATGAGACTCCCTTTACTACTGCCTTTTCTTTTTTCTCAGAAAGCTAAAATAAGCAAATAAACTATCCTTTCATTTAGTGTTTGCTTCTCTGCTCTTACCTAGCACAAGAGGTTTGATATTCCAGAATGCAACAAGCACCAAAATTAATTGCAACACCAGTTTGGTTCTTTTCTTTTACTGTGACTCTTCTTATGGTGAAAAAAAGAAGAAACAGAGTTTCTATTCTTCTTGCTGAAATAAGAAAATACTCATTTCATTGCCAGAGGAGCCTTGTAATGTCTTTTTTAGATGTCTTCAGTAAAAGTCTCCTTGCCTCCTGTAAGTTAAAGAAAATGTACAAGCTGCCACTTTAATGCTTTCTGAGAGAGGGGAAGAGAATGTGGATAGAGATTTTGCCGTTAAATTTTGTCTGCCACTGCCTGATAGGAACTTGAAGCATATTCACTGTAAAATGTGGGTTGCTTTAGGGCATTACTCCCGCTGATGCTGCCTTCCCTTCCTCCTGTAAATAAAAAAAAGCAGAAAATTCAGTAACCTTGTCATAACTAGTATTTAAGGACAGCTCAGACACAGTTAATTTGACTGTTGGCTAATAAATATATAAATATATCACCCCTCTGAATACAGAGGAGACCTGTCAAACATCAGCATCATTGGCTAAACGCCTGAAGGGGGAAAATTACTTGAAAGAACTTAATTCAAAAAATCCTTTAGGCCACACTGTTGCATCTTGCAAGCCAGTAAAGATGCAGACAGCTATGAAGAGAAAGACATCAATAAATAATCAGGGGTCTTAGACTTTTAAATGGGAATCTGAGCACTGCAACCCAAAGGTAAATTGAATCTTTTCCCCATCTTCCTAGCAGGTGCTCACGCCTGTGTAAGCTATAAAACTTTGCTCATTGTAAATGTAGCTTGCCCTTTCGACAGACATTTTTACATGGAAATGGAAAGTCTTAGCTTGAGACCGCTCTAAGGCATCTTTGCCTGCAGCACCTCCTGTTTTATATTTTGAAAGGCTTTTTTTTTATTATTATTTTCCCTGCATCTTTTCCTTTCCTCTTTCTCTTTGCCGAGGGATATCTGAATCCTACTTAAACATTTTTCTGTGGTAAACAGCTTTAAAAAAGTGAGCTGTGCAGCACTGCAGTCAGGCAGCGGGAAGGATGCTTGTCACCACTGCATTAGAGGTGAGACAGCTGAGGCAATCAGTGATAAAATGAAATATCTTTCATTTCTCCTCCTGACAAAACTGACTGGACACTAAGCCTGGCATAGATGCTTACTGGAGGAAGTTGTAAGAGTATTTCCACTGTTAATTCGTGGTTATAAACCATTCAGGTGCACCACTGGAAGGTGCCCTGGGTAGGATGAGCAGTTTTGTCCGTGTAACAGGATAAACACCCATTCCTACCCATCCGCTTCTTTATGGACTGGTCAAAAAAGCAGAGCTGCTTTACCTTTGACTTACCCATAACTGAAATATAACATGTAATATTGTACTGAAACAATGCTCTTCTGATTATTGCTGTATTTGGAGGAACCAAGTACCTTCAAAACCTGTTTTAACACAAAACAGACACAAAAGGTGACTTGAGCTTGCTGTCTCAATTTGTTTTGAGTTAGATTCTGACCTGTTTAGACCAAAGCCAAATCCATAATCTTTTCAAGGCCACAGTGATCTGAATCTTCTTTTAACACTGGATACTTGAGTTGGACTTTATGTCTGCTTTCTGTATCTGGTAAGTCTGATATGTTTAATAAAGGCCCTTCTTGGAGGGGAAGACAAGATAAAGAAAAAATCATCTTCTCTACTCAAACCAACACTGTGATTCCCAACAGCCCACAGAACTCCTCTGGGAAACTCCTTGATACACACTGTTTCTTACAGTCCACAAAGGTATTGCAGAGAAACAGGAAAGGAAAAAAATCCCTTATGGGCTCCAGTATAAAGTTCCTTCTACCAGACATCAGCTCTGGCTGGGAGAGTCCCGAGCCATGAGCTGTTGAAGGCAGAAAATGTAGGCTAAGTAGCTCAACATGCTTACCTTTTATCCTTTCCTGTTGGGCTGGTTCTGGCCACCACTGGAGGCAAGTTTTGGGACCAGTGGGGATTTTTGTAAGTAGTGTGTTGTCATGCCTGTGTGTAGGCACCCACAGAAAGTAAAGGTTTCAAATTTGATAGACAAATTTCCTTATCTCCTTCTCTCAATTCAAGTTGCCTGAAAAATCTGGCAGCAAAATACAAACTCAACCACTGCATTTCTCCAGACCTCCTCTTCTCATCCCTGACACATTTATTTCCCATACTGACACTGGCTTTGGCCTCCACTGGCATTAAGTCCACAAAAAAGCAACAAGCAGCAAGAGCAGATGAATGTTTAAAAATAATGACCCTGTTTTCATGCAAATGACCTCTGTGATAGCAAAGAAATGAAGAGCACTGCAATGTATTGGAGGTGCAAGCAGGACTGTTTCTAAAAGTAGACTGTCTTTTAAAGTTTTCCATTAGGCGTTTGTTCCTTAAATACCCTCTGTGAGCAGAGCACAAAGCCACCTGAGGAGGCAGCCTGATCCATATGCATGAGGATCTCCAGCAAGAGATGCAATCTGCAGATCTGCATCTCATTTGGACTCACCGTGGTCTGGTGAGCCCTGGCAAGGAGTCACTGCTGGGCAAAAAACGTGTCCCAGATTGTTCATGAGCATCAAGTGGAAAAAAATGTCTTTGGAATGCAGTGAGCCAGAATGAGAGGGGGTAAAAACAAGGGCAGAGCTGAGGACAAATGTGAGAGCTCCTTATTTCCTCCATCAGCCCACAAACCAAAGAGTTTTTCATGGAACCACAGAATCATTTAGGTTGGAAAAGCCTTCTGAGATTGAATCTGGCTGTTCCCCCAGCCCTGCCAGGGCCACCACTAAGCCATGTCCCCAGGTGCCACATCCACATGGCTTTGAAACCCTTCAGGAATGGGGACTGTACTGCTGCCCTGGGCATCTTGTTCCAGTGCTCAACCACCTTTTCAGTGAAGAAATCTTTCCTAATATCCAATCTAAACCTTTCCTCATACAACTTGAGTCTGTTTCCTGTTGTTCTGCCGCTTTAGAGAGCAGACTGACATTCTCCTCCACACCACCTTGCTTTGAGACTGTTCCCCCTGAAAAGAGCTCCAAAAGGAGATATGGACAGAGGGATGAGCATCTTCTGAGGCACAATGCAGGAAGGATGAAAATCAGACTCTGACAGTCTGCCCAACACTATGAAAGGGATTTATTCCACTGAATTACCATGAAAGTGGTTAAATACTTGTAGACTGGCAATAATGCAGGCTATCAAATCAGCTTTTTCAGATCCTGGTCCATGTCCTCACTTATCCCATAAGGTTTTGGACAATACAGGAGTCATCATGGGACTCTCTGTCTCTGGCTGTGTGTACTGGGACACATAGGTTTAACCACTGGCATAGCAAGGGAAAAATCAGATTTTCACATATTCCTTTTATCACTTTAGTGATTTGAAGTGTCTTGGTTTCATGGACCTGAAACACCCACCATATCACCTGAATTGCTGTAAACAGATGCAGAGGTTTAGGAGTCCAGGGGTCACTGCAAATAACATTTGTCACTAATCAACCTCCAACACAGGCAGCAGGTAAGTCCTTGGAACTGGAGGAACTCAAACCATTAGCAGCTGTACATTTTTTAATGCAGTGATAACAATGAAAAGATCTTTCAAATCTGCATCAAAGTAGCAATTTGTGAGGCTCTGTCCAGAAACTGCATTTACAGCAAATTTATAACAAATTCTATAATGATATAAATGATATTTATTTGCTATAAAAGGATATTTAAATGTTATAAAGTGATATTTATTTTCATTATTGCAACCCTTGGCCTGAAGTATCATCTCCTTCTACATGGCAGGAAAACTGTAATTCCCCACACTGGCCATCTTTTGAGAGGCCACTGCTGGTCACATATTTTTCTTTTTCTTCTATTTTTTTTTATATTTGAAATATATCCCTTTAGGAGTTAGACCACAATTTAATTGAAGTATCTGAGAACATTGTCCTCGTTTTAACTCTTGGCATGGGAAGTCCAGAGCAGGACCCAGGGCACAAAGAAGCAGAGAGAAGGGATTTCTCCAGTCGAAGGAAATGTTCTTAATTGCATCCTGAAAGCATCCCTACATGCTCCTATTTGTGGCTGCAGCAGGCAAACCTTTACTTGGATGCACTTCTCAAAGGTGGTGTCTCCCACAGGGAATTGGAGATGGCCCTTGAGCTTCAGCAAATTTTGTACCAGAAAGAAATTTTGTCTGTACCAGAAAGAAAGCCTAAAGAGCTTCCACCTTCCCTTGAAACCTTTGTGGAGACTGTTTGAGAGCAGAGCCACCACACCAGCTGCTCACACACCTTCCCAAAGCAGTACCTGGCCATGACTTCCCAACCCGTGACTTCCTGAGTTGGGGCACTTGGGGGACATGGGTAGGTGGTGGCCTTGGCAGTGCTGGGGGACAGTTGGAATCAGTTGATCTTAGGGGGCTTTTCCAGCCTCAAAAATCCAATTTCTCACAGCAGGAGGCGAGGATTATTTCCCAGGCCTGGCTGGCAAACCCTAGGGGCTATGAGATCATTTTCAATGTAAATGTGACCTCACCATGATTGCTTACATTAAGGATCACAGTACTTTGCAAGTCATCCTAATAAATTCACTTGTCTGCCAGAGGAGGAGAGAGTCATAGATCTGGTCTTTGACATCTGCTTTTGCAGGGTCTGAGAAAACCCTGCTACCCATTGCATGTGCTCATCCATGGACATTAATGCCATGGGGTAATTTTAGACATTTATTAGAAATAAATGAAGAATCAACCTGTGTGAGCTTATACTGAAGCAATGCCCAGGTCAGGCTACAAACAACACCAGGAATCACTTTTTGAAAGGAGCTTTTCCTTGATTTATAAGGGTGGGAATGCCAGTTGAGTTTGACTCTTCCCATTCTGTGGAAAAAGCAAATTTCCATGGGATTTCGGCTGCTGCAAGAGCAGGGGGCCCTCTTTCCTTACTCAGCTTCACATCCCTGGGATACTGGTGACCCACCAAAGGTGGCTATCTGGTCTTGATTCCTGGCGACTGAATAATTCAAAAGCAATTTATCTGCATTTTCAGGAGTGTTCAGGGAAGTCACTTCACAATCATTTACAGCTCATATACTATGGTATTGGGGAAGACTCACTCCCCGTTTCACTCACTTGATTGATGAGTCTCTAAATCTCAGAAGAATCATAAATTCCAGAGACAAATAATCATGCATTAGGAAAAAAAAAAAAAAGATCAATGCAATCACTGTTCGTTATTTGCCATTCACTACTTCATGTAATTTTAGTTTTAGAGGCATCCAGTCAGAATCCAGTTACAGTATCATATTTGGGGGTCAATTATGTGCAGTGGGAGAGGACACTCTGGAACAATTCATAACTGACTGGCTGGAGGAAAATCTGTTTTCAGGCATTTTCAGGTGAAAATTTATCAAAGAAACAGAGTCTTATGAATCAGCATTAAGCAATGAACATGAAATAGGGGCAAATATATCAGACCTGTTGTGAATGAAAAGTAACTGCCAACACCAGTCTGGGCCAAAAAACCCCAGATTGCAGCTAGATTTTTGATCCAGACTCTGGATAAAATAAGGGAAGTCTTTCTTTGGATGGCTCCATCCCTACATCAGGCTCTTTTTGCCACAAAGTTTTCCTCTCCAGCACAACTTGGCATGCAGTGTGTGTTCTCCATAAAGCGCTTAAAAGTGAAGGTAATTCAGCTGGTTTTCTTCCCTGCCTAGTGGGAGCTTTGCTCAGCGCTCAGAAATGTATGCAAGTGTGTGACTAATGTACAGCAAAAAGACTCAGGATGGAGCCACTTTATTCATTGTTTGTTATTGTTCTTTGTTGCTCAGTGTTTTGTAAATCCCCCTGGTTATGGAGACGTTTTTATTAGAGAATACATTTTTTGAAAATGGGGTTCTGCAAAAATGAAATTTCAGAGGTGTGTGTCTCAGCATTGATTTTTCTATTTGTAATAACACACTATAGCATATCTTGTTTTATATCAAGAGGATAAAATGTCCCTAACACAGTGATCGCCATTCTGTGGTAATGGATAAAGCCTGTTTATGAGATGTCATTTATTCCACAATAGACAGTAAATAAAAGCCATTTCAAGCTTCGGTTAAATCAAAGCTTGTTCGGGATTTCAGCAGATTTGCAAATTACCTTTGGGACCATTTTCAGATTCAGTTGTTTTCCCACATGCTATTGACTACCCATGTTTTACTATAAATACTACTTCTTGCTCTCTCTCTCTCTGTCTCATACCAAACCCTGGGATTGTAGAGTGATTTGTAAAGACAAGCAGATAAAGTAAATACACAGTACTGTATTAAAATTTCTTTCCTGTCAATGTAACAGAAATAAAACCACAAGTTTCGATGGCAGACTGAAAGCCAAAGAATAGGATCCTGGACACAGTATTTTGGAAAGTACAGAGGTCTTTGTGACATCTTGCAAAAGCACCAAGGGAGAGATAAAGCAGAAGCACAGGTTTCATAAAAAAACCAAAAACAAACAAACAAACAAAAACTAAACAAAAAAACCCAAACAAAAACAAATAAAAACCCAACAAAAAACAAAAACAAACTTAAAACTGCCTCATATCAGCTACTTTGGCTTTGGAATTTACTGCTCTGCCTTTTAGATGGAAGAGCTCAGGTCAAGAAACACAGAATGAAGAGTCCCAGGCCTCTGGACTGGCTACTTCACTGGCCCAGAGTCACAACACAAAATAAAAGGTTTAATCAGAATATCACATGTATGGTGATATTTATCAACACTGAGACAGGAAGAACAAGTGTTTTAATTTTGGGTGCATTCTGCTTTATTAAGGAAAAAAAATGGATCACTGGGAAGAAAGGGATTTTGGGGTCAATAAAACTTTTTGGAAATTCAGAGTCAATAGAGTTGTCACCTGACTGGGAAAAAGTCAAAATGGTTCATGGCACACTGCTTGAAACAAAAAGGCTTCATTTTTTCTCTACAAGGTTCACAGTGGGTATAAATAGGCAGGTAGGACAGATGACTCTCAGCCCATTAGAGCATGCACCTTTTGATTGAAATGTTGTCTCCACTTCCACTTTTCCTCTGTTTTTGTTAGAAAATCTTCCAAAGAAGCAAGATGTTTTGGTTGAGAGCCTTTGAAATGTGTCATTTGATCTACAAACTTATGATTTCCAAGCCACCAAATATTTTGAAACATACAGGAGGGGATTTATACTCTCAAAAATTCATTCCTTTCTTTTAATATTTAAGTCCAAAAATCAGTTATTCCCAAAATACACCTCTTTGAATTATTTTATGCCACCTGTGGAAAAAAATGACACCATTTTACTCAACAATAATTTTCAAGAGATAAAAAGACTCAGCACAAGTAGGTATCCAATGACTCTTATTTAGGCCCCCAACTGGACAGTGACACTGATTTCAGCTCTTCCTACTTCCAGCTGCTGAGATTTGGAGTCACAGTCTTTACCACAGTCCTCAGAGGGCTCCAGGTGGTCCTTAGGAGTGGCTATTCTTGAACAACTCTGAATTTTAATCCAAACATGCTGGATTTGCAAACAAAGGGACAAACCTGATTTCACCCTTGCAGCCACTAGGGAAATAAAACTGCAGTAGGAAAGCAAGACAGATTCCCTTCTAGTTCATACCCTATAGGAAAACAGTTCCATAAAACCATTAATTCAGATAACTCAACCTTGGAGAGATAAATACAGATCCCCATTCTATAGAAAGTAATGTGAATGTCGTGTTGTGGTTGAGGGAAGCAAAAATAAAGAGCTTCCCTCCTCCCTGTAGGACACTGCATTGCACGATCAGCAACTAGACAGTAATTTTTAATGCCTATAAATGGTTTAGTATCTTTAAAAGTGGTTGCTGTTGTTCTGGCAGGTGTCCTCTGTGTCTCAGATGCCTTTAATCCAGAAAATCCAAAAGGATTGAATTCGATGTCTGTAAGAAAGGTTAACAAGGTCTTTAGACTCCTTAGAATCACATTCCTAAGAATTTTCCTAGTTTCTGGATTTCAAGAAGCAAAGTCCTGCCTTTTGACTGGACTTAAAACAAAATTCATGAGGAACAGGCAGAGAAATTGATTTCAAAGGCCTTCCTTTGATATTATTTGGGAAGAGTCTTTGAAATCCTTATGACAATACATGCATATGTTACAGTCTCTGAAGTACAGCAGCAAACTGTGTAGGGAACCAAGCAGATTTCCAATGGAGAACCTTCTTGTGTTTCTGTGGAATCTCACTAAAAATTACCTTATTCTCTCAGAAATATTTCTACTCAGGAGAGTCAGGGATTTTTAAATTGTTATTGGGATATTTTCAGGTCCCTTTGATGTGGGATCATTTTGAGAAGAATCCTTCTGACAGGCCCCCAACCACAGCTTTTTCAGAGGTCTTTAATTTTCACCAGAATCTTAATTTTCGTTCTGTTTGTAAAAAACCCCAATTTGCAGCGCGATAACATCCTAAGTGTTCCATCAACCCCAACATCCTTTGTAACCTCTCTGTGCTTGTGCAAGATTTAATGCACAAGGGGCTGCCATGGGACATTGATCTTCCCAAAATTACAGTGCTTGCCCATTTTGCAGATCCACCCAGTTTTCACCCAGATTTCAAGAATCTTGGAGAAAAAGGCTGCTTTACATAAATGGTCAACCAAGAAGATTTTTTTAATATTGGCCACTCTTACTATTTTAATATTTTTAATATTTCAGTTGTCCACTCAGGGAGAAAATATGATGCTGAGTGTTCTGGGCAGCTGCTCACACACAGAGCTGTTAGTTCATACAGAAATAATTTTTAAAATATTGACCATATTTTCTCTTGATATTTCTAGGAAGAAGGTTTATATCATAGATTTTCACTAGGTATTGCAGATAACTCCAGTCCCCATTACATGACAATTACACTAATTCTCAACTTTGCTCTGATGCAGAGAAGAAGGTAAAAAAATGAGGAAGGTAAAAAAAAAGGTAAAGGTAAAGAAGGTAAAAAAAATTCAGTTCTGGATATGGCACAAGAATACTGAGTGTAGGGCTACAATTTCTTTACAGTTTTGCCTGAAAGTACCATTACAGTTAAAGTTGTGTCAGCACTTTCATTAGAAACCCAGTTTTGATTTATAACACTGGCTGCAAAAAAATTGCTGCTGGCTGAAAATCAGCACAAGGTCTCTGGCCAGGGGAAAAATTTTAAACATTTTTGGAAGATCGTTTGAAACAAGTTCCATTATTCCAATGCTACCCAGGAGATTTCCTTAGATTTTACTAGGCGGAGCTAGTTTTTAGGTTTTTCTGTTGTTTTGTTTTTTGATTTTTGGGGTTTTTTTTACAAAATGAACAGAACCAAAGGGTAATTTGGAGAGATTACTTAATTTTTAATGTTAACCTCCTGGTTTGGGACAGAGTTAATTTTCTTCCGAGACATCTTAAATTACTGCCTTAGAAATTTGGCAGTTGTGCCACAAATCCCAGGATTTTCACCAAGAAGCCGCACCGAAACTAAGAAATGCTTAAAGCAGACAATCAGCAAACACACATTTTGGTGCAAAACTAAGAAATGCTTAAAGCAGACAATCAGCAAACACACATTTTGGTGCAAAACTAAGAAATGCTTAAAGCAG
>JAHLSL010013815.1:660781-780506 GCA_025920805.1 Petroica traversi | reverse complement strand
CAACCCAACCCAACCCAACCCAACCCAACACAACTCAACACAACCCAACACAACACAACCCAACGCAGTTCAACACAACCCAACCCAATCCAACCCAATCCAACCCAGACCAACCCAATCCATATCAACCCAACACAATCCAACCCTACCCAGCCCCAAACAAGCAGTAAAGCCCAAGTCCAAAAAGTCAGTACTTTGCCTGCAGGCATTTATTTCCTGCTTTCTTCTGGTTTCCCTTACAACACCAATGGGCTTCAAGAGGGCAGCTACATAGGCAGAAAAAGTATCTCTTGTCTAGATGGAAAATCAGCCTTCCTGATCCTGTAAAGGAATGTTCTCTGTTGGATTCGCTACAGAATTCTTTCAAACAATCCATACTAAGAGCTGCACCTTACTGCTGGTTATATATGGTAGCACTTTCTTGCCTAAGACATTCCCCCACACTCCCCTATTTAATTTTACAAAATATTTTCTGGCTTGTAGAAAATCTTTCCCTCCACGCTGAAAAGAGTGCAAATGGGAAATTCCAATGTCTGCAGTCCAAAATCCCTCTGCAGCTGGTGGCTGTGGGGTATTATTTCACCTCTCCAGTGCTTTCTGGTGCTACGGACAACAAATGATTGCACAGGATCAGAAGGATTGTGGTTAGAGTTGCATAAAATGGTTTGGAATAAAAATTACCCATGGCAAATGTAATGTAACTTGATGAGCCAGATATGACTTTTCTGTTAAAAAAAAAACCAAAAACCCCAAATTTTAAGGATTAGAAATTCTTCCTTGGCTTTGTTTTGGTGTTCTCCTCCCTTCAAAGGGATACTTTTGCAAATGAGGCTCTTTATAGGATTTTGTTGTGAACCCAGGTTCACGGCTGGGTTTCTGACAGCATGGTCTACCCTCAAGACTGGGTCTAAAGTTTAAGTTTGTTCTTCTGAAATCACTCTGCCTGACATTGAAACTCTGTGTAGATATCCAGAGAAATGTACTCAACGCACCCAGCCTAAACTCCCTCCTCAAGGGCATGGTAGAGTATGGTGTCAAATCTTTTCCTTCTGGGTTTAGCTTTCAGTGTTGGAAATGAATGATAGCTCTCAGTAAATGCAATAAAAAGTTCATGTTTTAGTGTAAAAATGGGTAAATACCCAGGGAATTTACCCAGTAAACTGAGAAACCAGTAAAGAGATTTGCACCATACATAATTTTCAGAGAAACTTCATAATAGTATTAATTCTATATTGTTACTGTTAACTGATTTCTTAAGAGAGACGCTATTAACTTACCATCCATGTTTGATAAGTGTCCAAGTCCCTGATAAGTTTTTATTCCATTTCTTTGTTTCATCCAAAATCGCTAATAAGAATTCGACAAGCTAGTCCAGTCTTACAAATTTCATGAGCACCATCAGGCTGAGGGCAGAGACCTTCTGAACACAGGAAGGCTGAAATTTTTATCTTAGAGAATCTCAAGAGAGCCAACATGACAGACCACACAAATTTTTCCAAGAGCAGAAAACCTTTCAGCTGAGTTCACTCCATTACTGTTTACTAAAGACTGTCAATCAAAGGATGCAAATCTACAAACCACCTCGTTTCATTCACTTCTGGTGCCAATCAGAGAGGTGATGTTCACCACCTTCAGAAGACACAGGGGAAGAGCAACTAGACCATAACCAGAGAGATTTCAGATTGAGATGGAGAAAGCTCCAGCTCATTGGTGATGAAGAAACAGTTGCTAAAGTTTCAAATTCTTCCTTTTGAGGTGTTGAAAACTTCTTGCTAAAATTGAGGTCCTCAAACCCACAAAACCCACTTTGGGTAATACAAGTCAAGCATCTGCAGACATATGGGGCTAATGCAAGCAAACTGGCATAGAACACTGGGAGCTTTGCTTTCACATTTTTTACTGGTCATAGGAAAAAGGCAGATCTTAAAGGTCATGCACATTTTCGCTTGTTTCTCTCACTAATAATTTGGATTCTCTGTTAGGTTTTTTAGTTTTGGTTGTTGTTTGGGGGTTTTGGGTTTTTTCCAGCAGGTTCAAAAAGAAACAGCCTTTAAACCAGAAACAAAACCAGATCTGAACATGGATCACCACACTGGCCCAAGCCTACTAACCTCTATCAGAGGATTGGTGGGACATCCTGTGTGGGTCCCTACCTGTGGTGCCCAGGTAGAACCAGACCCTTCCACCACCAGTTTTCGTTTGTGAGATCACCAGAGTGGACACAGTTTTGTGGTGGAATTGGCAGTGTTAGGTTAATGGTTGGAAGTAGATGATCATTAAGGTCCCTTCCAAGACAATTTTGTGATTCCATAATCTTAAGGTTCTTTTCTGTGATTCTGTGACTTCAGCAAATTTAAGAGTGTGCCGTATCAATGTCCTTGCTGACAACACCACCTGAGCTGGGGTTCAGATCACTTCCCTTTGCTGACCCTCAGCTGGAGCTGGGAGGTAAAATGGCTTTTGTTATGACTTTCCCCTCTTAGTGAAGTAAATGGAAGCTTAGCATTGTGTCAGCCACGGCATGCCAGCAGTGCAACTATTTTCACCATGGCAAAATGCCTTTTTTCTTTCCTCCTGGATTGCACAGTTCCTTTGACAAGGAAGGGTAAAGACCCTCAAGGGTTCTCAGAGAACATCAATATGTTTTGTATTTAATGTGCTGGCTCTGTTACAGCAAATTAAGGAGAGTGGGCCCGGTACAAGATAATGCAGCCTGCAGTTCCTCACTCCCTAGCCGAGTGGTATACACTGAAAATGATACTCCAGTGTGGAGAAATACTGCACATTACATCTCCCTGCAGTAACAGAAGAGACATTAGGCAAAGCCCTGACTCTTAATGGTACACATCAGGAAAACATCTGAGCTTGGGCCTTCAATCACAAACGCTGCAGGATTTAAAAATGAATAAACTTCACATTGTGATTCTCTTATTTATCCTTTATGCAAATTGTCCCTGGGAGGACACATTATGTTCGCTGCATGGCATGGCGCAGACCCACATTAAAGCGTGGAGGGCTACTCTTATGTAATGCACAATCCTCCCGGCCCCTTCGTGCGGTTTGTGGTGCAAAGAGAAACAAACACACAAAAGAAAGGGGAAAAAAACCCAGCCTCGACCCCCCAAACCCAGAAATACATCCTCTGTTGACTACTGAAAATATCCTGATATTAAGCAAAGAAGCGGTGTAGAAATATTCCGCTCTCTTTTCCTGGCTACCAGTCTGTGACAGAAAGAGATAGCAAGACCAGGAAAAAAACCCTCTTTGTAAACTAAAAATGTAGAAGCAAATATTCTAAACCCCTGCATTGCTAGGAGGTGGCTGAGAATTTTGCTCAGACAAACCTAGTGCACTAATTCACGTGGCCACAACCCCTAAAAGCCATCCTGTTAGCTAACCTTTCTGTTATTAGCTCCCCCTTTCTCAATGGGACAGAGACACAATAGACTTGGTCGGCATTATTTTTCCTGGGTAAAATCTCTTGCCCCCTTCAAGCTTTTCATTATTAGCACAAATCTTCTGCGGTGTCCTTGAGCAAGCATTCGCAAGATGACTGGATGGCAGAGAAGCAAACAGCCCTACACGTGAAAAAGGAATGGGAAGAGAGTTCAGGGACTTGGCCACAAAATTAACTGCTTGAGAAGGCACAGGGAAGACCTGTTAAGTAGAGCTCCAAGGGCAGGCTACCAGGTGGGTCAAAGCACCATAATCACAAATCCATCCTCTTTAAAATTATCTGAGTGATTTCCTAATATGCTTCCTGCCTACCCAGGGTGCAACAGAGCGAGCGAGGGGTCCTGCATTTAAAGTCATCTCTGTGCTTGTAATTATGGCTGGCAAATAACCCAGCCTGAACAAACCTGTCATGTCAGCACATCCACTAGGATCTCCACCTCTGTAAGAGCTGATTCTCAGAGCTGGGTTTAATTCCATCCTTTCCTCTGCATTCGGGTTGCACCCCAAGTGGATGCTGCAGGGGGAAAGGTGTGTGACGTAGACAGCAAAAAATGAGGGTATTGAGTCACACCTCTGTCCATGACAGGGTTTTGGTGCTGGCTGGACTCTTTTGTCATGTCTCCAGTGGCAAAAACTGGTGTCAAAGGCCTAGTCAGTGTATCCTGCTGATAAACAAGAGTGAATGCCACAAGAATGAATGCCTGCCATGGTGAGGGTGGGCAGGCCCTGGCACAGGGTGCCCAGAGCAGCTGGGGCTGCCCCTGGATCCCTGGCAGTGCCCAAGACCAGGCTGGACACTGGGGCTGGGAGCAGCCTGGGACAGTGGGAGGTGTCCCTGCCATGGCAGGGGTGGGACTGGATGAGCTCTAAGGCGCTTTCCATCTCAAACCATTTTGTGATTCTATTACAAAGGTAATTGCAGAGATACATCAGCCTGAAAGTTCAGCTAAATATTTTTCTCAAATATTCTATGGGGCCTTTTCATCTCAACTCAAAATTTTTAACTTGTAGGAACAGTGGTTGAGGGCAAGCAGTAGATTCAAAAGCCATTGTATCAGGACAACTGGCTCTTCTGCAAGTGTCTGATGCAAAGGGAGTTCCACCTGAATATGAGACAGAACTTCTTTCCTGTGCAGTGACTGTTCACTGGAACAGATTTCCCTGAGAGGGTGTGGAGTCTCCTCCCCTGGAGATGTTCAAGAACCATCTGGGCACAATCTTTTGCCATGTGCCCTAGAATGACCATTCTTTAGAAGACAGGTGGGGTCTGCAGGGGTCCTTTCCAACCTCAGCCATCCTGTGATTCCCCCAAGAATTACAAGCCAAAAGCATTGCAGAAAATTAATAGATCTAATCCAAAACCAGAAAATTATTTCTGATATATCTCAGAGCTCAGGCTGAGAAGTGGACCCTTGGCCTGAGCCATTGCAGCCACCCAAAGATAATGGAATATTGCTTAAAAGACTTAATTTTGCAGATAGAAGCACACTGGGAGGCACTGCGTGGACTAAACAGAAAGGGTTGCCAAATTCTGCTCCTGCTGGTTCTGATATTTGCTGTTGCCTGTTGTGAGGAGAAAGGTGGTCAGAAATACAAATGGCTAAAGAGTAAACAAAAGTAGCATAAATTTCCCAGAGAAATACAGAAAGGCAGAAACTATGCTCTATCTTTGTTAATCCTTACCTCCTGTCGAATTAAAGAAAATAAATATGCCATGCTTCCACAGTAATACTTTTAAATACGTTGCCTAAGGAAATGAGGCTGATATTTCTGAAGCTGTTAAAAAGTCTCAAAAAATAGGACAAAAGGTTTGCAATAACAAATATATCACATATATTGAATAAGCTCTTGTACACTTTCTGGGGGAAAGAAAGATAGCCAGTTAAAAAAACACGAGGGACAAGAGAAGACCCAATCATGGTCTTTTCTTCTGAAATTAAGCCCTAAGATGAACTCAATGTTATTAGACATGGAAGAGAAACATTAGGAAAGCAAGTTTTGGGAAAACAGAAGTGTGGGTGCTCAAGAACCAGGATAGGTGCAACCCAAGAAATCACAAATAAAGAGGGAAATTTCTGATAAAATGTTGTTTCTAACAACACGATACTTACACAGAACACGTTTCCCAGAGAGTTGGTGGATGCCTCATCCCTGGAAACATTCATGGTCTGGTTGGGTGGGGATCAGAGCAGCTAGCCAGGGGAAGGTGCCCCTGCACATTGCAGGGAACTTGGATTAGATGACTTTTAAAGGTCTCTTCCAACCCTAAATATTCCATGTTTCTATTATATATGACAAAAAAACCACCAACAATGTTTGACAAGAGATGCGGGGCTGCTTCTCTAAATTCACAGAATGGAGAGAGACCTCAAAAAACATTTCACAGTGTTCCTAGTTTTTGGATGCTACTTAGACTTCTGAAATTACTTAAATCAAAGCAGTGGGAAGCAATGCAGCAATTCCCCAGCCAGGGCAGGATTCCCTGAGCTTGGGCTGCACTGTGCACCTGCCCAGTGTGATGCAAATTTTGGGAGTGCAGAGGAGCTGAGTGGTTCCTCAGGCATGACAAATTTTGTGCTTCTCTCCCTGCTCACACAGCGTTCCTAGGTTACAGCTTTCTCCAGTGTATTTGTGAATCAGAATTAGCTGCCAATGTGTTTTGCACTTTATAATTTAAAATAATTTTTAAAAAAGGGGAGGAAAAAAAAGGAAATAATCCAACTTGTCCTTATTTGTCACGCCTGGCTTCCTTAAATCACATTGGATGCTCAAAGTCTGCCTGAGCTCAAGGGGAGGCAGATAAGCTCAGAGAAGAGAGGTAATTTGCACAGAGCAACTATTCAGCTCAGGTGGCTCAAAAAATGGAAATTCTGAGGAGCTGGGAGAGGAAGCATCACATATTCTCAATTATCCTTAAGAAGTGTTGGTATTTTAAAGATAACAGGCAGGCTCAAGCCCTCTGACCTCTGAGCTTCCTTAGCTCTCTGCTGTGGTGGGGAGCAGTGCAGTCTGAATGCAACACCCACCTGGATCCAGCTCACTCTCCCTTCCCTTTGCTTCACCCAGATGGAATATCCCAGGTGGATATTTCTGCTTCACCCAGTTTTCTTGTGCAAAAATAACTGCTGACTTTCCTTCATGGGACTCTTCATAATTCTGTTAGCAATTTTGTCCTGGTTTCAGCTGGGATAGGGTTCATTCTCTTCTCAATAACTGGTACAGAGCTGTGTTTTGTATTCATTATGAGAATAATGTCGATAATGCCCTGATGCTTTGGACTTTGCTAAGTAATGTTTATCTTAATTCAAGAATTTTTTCAGTCTCCCATATTTTTGCAGGGAAGATGAACACAAAAAGCTGGGAGGAAGCAGCACAACACCAGTCTGCACCCAGAAGAATATTTTACACCTGAATGACTTCATTGGCAATACAGTTGCTTGCTCCTAAGCCCTTAACAGGAATAATTTAGCTTGGATCAATCCAGTCAAAAATATCTGGGAGGATAATAAAACCTCATTAATTTTTGAGTGAAACCTGAAATAAATGAGTTTTTCACCCCTTTTCTTTTTGTGAAATTCCATAAAACAATATTTTTTATTTGGGTTTGCATCTACAGAATGGCACTTTCTGAAGTGCCTTCACAAGGATTAGTAGAACAATCTTCTTTCAGTTTCTGGTGGCTTTGCTTATGTGGATGGCCCTGAACTATCTGTAATTTAATTATAACTATTAGTGAAGTCTTGAGTGCTGAGGAGGTTCAAATGTCATCTGGGTGATGCTGGACCTGAGCCCTGGTGTTTGCAGGGAAGATGACTGGACCTGTTCTCAACGCAGGTAATTTCTATGAGTTGTAATTGTGATTTTGAGGGAATATTTTCACATCAGCGCAGATCCCTTCTTCAGCACCATTAGGTTCCTACACCAGGACCTCATCCTTTTGCCCTGCACACATCCAGGAGTTTGTGCAGTTGGTAAAGAGGAGGAAATCCTGTCCTGGCAGTGCCAGTGACACAAGCCATACACAGGCCCCTTGGAGCCAGCACAGAGCTGCATTTTTTGAGCAATGCTTTTAGTAGTCAAACATTACAGAGCTCTCTCTGGTCGGCTTTTGATTCCCATTTAAGAACAGGCCACTCTGGCAAATGGTCCTATTGACCCATCCAAATGTTTCACTTACTCCATCCTGCTGAGATAAAGTCCCAGAAATGTTCTGTGAAATAATACTTGAGTAGTAAATATTTAACAAAGAGAACGCCTCCGGCCTTCTGTGTGCTCTCCAGATATTCAGGATGACTGGGGTGCTTTATTTTGGGAATGGTCTTCCACCCATTTCCTCTCCTCATTTCAGACTTGTATTATGAACTAGCTCGCCTTTTTTAAGGGACCATTAATGATTTACTGCTGCAGATTGCTGAGTCAAAGCTGGATCGTGGAGGGCTGTAGATGTGAAGGCTGGTGACAGCACCTCTTACCTAAATGGAGCCTCCTTCCCTTAAGAAACTGATTCACAAATGGAGACGCTGATGCTGCTCCAGTAAAACCATTTCCCATCCTTTCTGGCTTTGTTTGTTTTATTTTAGTGGAGTAAGAGAGAGCCGGTGGTGCTGGATTCGAGTTTTCTTCAGACTTGTTTCTGCTCTGAGATTGTCACTCACAGCTGAGGCACAACCTGGGACATAACCAGAAACTCTGAACCAGAGTGAAGTGTGTGCATGGACAAGACCCTGAACAGGAGATGCTTTAGTGAGGTTATCCTGGAGAAGATGCAAGCTGAGAACAACCTGCTGGGCTGCAGAAAGTCTAGGTGAGAACACAAACCTGCAATGCTGAGATGTTCAAAGAACCACAGAATATCCTATGTTGGAACCACAAGGATCACTGTGTCCAGCTCCTGTCCCTGCACAGACTCTCCAACAATCCCACCCTGTGCATCCCTGGGAGTGGTGTCCAAACTCTCCTGGAGCTCTGGCAGCCTCAGGGCCGTGCCCATTCCCTGGGAACCCTGGGCAGTGCCCAGGACCCTCTGGGGGAAGAACCTTTACTTAAATGGCAAGTTAAAATTCTCTGTACCTTCATGCAAAGGATGACAAGGAGTGCCCAAGCTTTGGACCTGATCTAAAGATGGCTTACAACCCCACAACTTGTCACAATTACGTAAATGTTTCTTTATTCCAGGTGTCAGCTGATTAATCTTTCAATCCATAAAATCAGTGGGCCAAACAAATGAGTAATACAGGAATTGAGAGATTGTTATTTTGTTCTAGTACCTGTAGGCTGCCTCCGAGTAGCCTAAATTATCAGATAGATCCTGAGCAAGAGGTGAGTGACATTTCCTGTCCTAGGAGTTCCTAGGGTTCCTGTAAGTAATGTCTCAACTTTACTTACAGGACCCTCAACTCATTTTGGATCCAAGTGTCCAGAATGATTTGGGTCAGAAGGGACTCTAAAGGCCACCTAATTCCACCCTCCCTGCCATGGAGCCCTGCCACCTGCCACTAGCCCAGGCTGTCCCACCCAGCTTGAACTTGAGCACTTCCAGGCATGAGGCACCCACAACCTCCTTGGGCATCTTGTTCCAGGACAGGCTGCAGGTCAGAATGTGCTGCTGAGGGTACAAACCAGCAGCAGCAGACAGAAAGCAGAGATACACAGAGCTGAGAAGCACAAGGGCATTCGGCTTCTCCAATCAGATGCCCACTCTGACACTTGAAATTGTGCTTATTTCAGAGAAACTGGACAACAACCAGAGCCCAAACAGCCAGAAAGTTATGCCACAGGGAATGTCTCATTTTCCAAAACTCTTTATCCCTCTCCCTCCACCCACCATCATCCAGACAAGGTAGGCTCAGTGTGGCTGATTTGCCAGAGCACCCATTTAGCCCAGTGTTCATCACAGGCCAGTTTGCAAGGCACTGGCAGGGACACCTGGCCCTCAAAGCAGCCAGAATGCTGCTAAGACAAGGAAGGTGCTCAGCAGAGCATGGGATGCTCCAGCCATGGCAGCAAAAATAAAACAGGATTATTACTTAATCCCACCATTAGCACGTGGCCCCTATCATTGTCCAGCTGCATGCCAAGCCCTCATTTGTTTCAAGTTGTTTCAGGCAGGTTGTTGTCTCTGAAAGCTTTTGATTCAATTCCTCCAGCCAGCCCTGTGCTCTTATGGGAAACAGTGGGAGATCATTCCATGCATGGGAAAGTGTCTTTGCTCAGGGCAAAATGTGCTGGTTGGTGAACCGAGCTGCATTGCCTTTGTGTCAGGATGATTTGAGGGCAATGTTGAAGCTTTAACAATGCAGAAAATAAATTCATATCTCTCTGTGTGTCTTCCTGTGCACATTTTTTGTGGAAGGGGAACTGCCAAACTTGAAACGCAGAGGAGCAGGGGAGGTTTTATACAAAACTTCTGTCTGGGTGGAGAAGCCTGATTGCTTTAACCCTCAGAGACAAGGCAGAGAAAACAGGGGATCCCTCTACCAGAGGCCACCATGCACCAGCAGTTTTAACTGAAATGGAAAGAAAATAAATCACTTCTTTGTTCGCAGGGAGCAAGAATGCACAGCCTGAGCCCTTGCTCAACAGGAGCAGGGGAGGGAGGAGGGCAGCCCTCTGTAAAATGGGATAAGGGCAGGATCAGCCTTCCCCACCCACCACAGAAACATCACCTGGACACTTTGATCCCTTGGCTTGGCAGTTTGGTGAGGAGCAGCCCTGGGATGTTCAGTCAGGAACCCCCAGGATTTACCAGAGACTGCTTTTAGGAAACTCGGGTGACTTCTCCATCCACATCCTCAGCACCATCGAGAAGACACTGAGGACCACAGTGCAGTGTGCAATTATTTTAGGGGCAACAGAAACAGGATCAAGCCACTGTTGGTGACTTCTAGTGACCAAAGCAGAGCCAGAAAGCTTTGTCAGACCTCACTCTCATGTTAAAAGGCTCAGGGAGGAGTCAAACCACACCTACACAGAGTTGTCCTCTCTGTTGGGGAGTGGGTCTGGCCCACTTTACTTACTGGTAAAGACAGAGTTGCAGGTCTCAGTGATGCTGAAATGATTTACATCATCTGTTTATGAGGCCCTTAGCCTTGGGCTATAAAAAGAATCTACTGAGATACATGGTCAAGTTTCCCTTCCTTTCTTCCTTCTTTTTATTTATTTCTTTTTAACAAGAAGCGAATATCCTTTGTAACATTTTTTGGGGTTTTTTTTAATATCCTAGTTGAATAGTATGACGACAAACAGAGGGAGGTGTGCCTGTGTTTTTTCTTCAGCATGAGCTCCTAATTCCCATCCATGCTAATGGGACTGGCACGCATGCATCAAGGGGAGAAGAGACCCCTGAGGGTTCACAAAATATGCAGATGACTGGTTTTTAATGAATGCAAAATGTAAAACAAAAGAAGTATCACAGTCAAGCTGCTCATGCATAATAAAGTCACAGTGAAAAGGGAGCAAATAAATAGAGAAGTCTTCTTGGCTATAACCATCCTTAATATGCAATGGACAATTGGGAACAGCAGGCCTTCCGAAGCCCACATCATCAAATAGCAAGTACATTTTGGCAACATGAAACCATCTACAGCAGCATTTCTCAAGCTCCATCCCACCAAGTTATGGGAAAAATATTCAGGCCTTTCCCCATGTGCCGATTTCAGGCAAAGCAGGAAGGTCTCCCCGAGGAGGCTGGAGAGCCCTGGCAGGATATTACAGGGAGGCAGAGGAATCAAAGCCTGTGAGAGGGCTGGAGGCTCATTTGTCCTTGTTTTGGGAGGGGTTTCACCAGGAATTCAGTGAAGCAGAGCCACAGACAGAGCAGTCCAGCTGTGGGGCAGCATGAAATGAGGGAGTCGTCCCACCAAAGTGAGCGCCATTTGTTCACTTGCTAATTTGATGGCATTCTGGGCAGCAGACTTAATTAGACATAATTTGAGAAGTCCAGCTTGGGAAGCTGCTCAGAAAGATGCTCCCTCCTCCTTCCTCCCCCTTCACATCTCTGCACAAAGGCCCTTGTGAGGTGGAACCTCACTTTTACACTGGTTCTAAACCCACAGAGAACCTGCTGCCAGCATCACTCATCAAAGTCCAGAAATCCAGGTCATTATTCCCCAGTTTGGCCTGCTTGCTCTCTTGGTACAACTCCAAACACAAAGTGATGGAATCATAAATTGATTTCGTTTGGAAGGAATCTTGAAAATCCTGCTCAGCTTGATCTCAGCTGGAAGAAATTCCCCTTCAGCCCAGCTGTGATATCTATATCCAGGCATAGGGACATCCTACTCCTTGGGCTGGGGTTAAGCTTGTGAGAAGAATGTGATTTTTTTTTTAAATCCAGGGCCTAACTGGATGTAACTACTGCAGGTTAGCCTAAATTTTTGCCTTTGCCTTGCCCGTAATTTGAGAGGACACATGACCTCCTAAAAATCCTCGTTTCAAGAGTTTTCTAGGGAATATCACATTAGGGGAAGATGGAGGGCCACATGACCAAACCCTCTACAGCAAAAACACTTACTCTGTGATGAAAGTATCAATGGAAACACAAGGTTTACCACACCAAAATACAGCACTTAATAAATCTCAAAATAAAAAATTAACTCTCAGAGTAAAACTCCTAATAAAACAGTTTTCAGCACTTAGGAAAACCAGAGAAATTATAATATCTGTGCTCTGTACCAGGCAACTAGGGGAGAGATTAAAGAGAACACATGTATAAATGTCATTAGCATGCTAGCAGTGATATAAAAAAACCCTCCAACTTTTAAAATAAATGAGCTGCTACAAAATAAACTACCTTACGACAAAATGTACGTAGGGGATATACAAAGTAAATTAAAAAACAGATTAAAGCAACATCTGTATATTAACACCGTCATAAAACAACATAGTAGTAATAGCAGTGGCATGCAAAGGTATTATAAAATTATAATCTACCCAAGATATTATGTCATCTTAATGAAACTGTACAGCCAATACATCTCAAGTATTATTCTCTATGGCTCAAAAACATCCTGTTCTGCAGTTCTGCAGAGCCAGGCCAGACCCAGACCTGGTGCAAGGGACCTCACCTGCTCTCAGCCTTGCACAGGTGACAGCCAAAGCTCTCAGCACAGCCCACAAGTGCAGTCTTTTGCCTTCCTTCAAAAGTGCACTTTTTGTTTTCCAGCAGCATTTTGCCCTTTTCTTGTGCTCCTAACCTGGGAGATGGAACTGGAATCATCTATTTGTCCCTGAGTTTTCTCAGGTGTGCCCAGGGCACATGCAGGATGCAGTGAAGTCCTGCTCCACAGCTAAGGCCTGGAAAGGAATTTGGAACAATTCCCATTTCTTCATAGAAATGTCTTGATGTACTCTCTCACTGATTTATTGAGCTGAATGTCAATTGGTAAAACCTCACGACTTGCTGACATTCCTGTCCCCTTCCTTGCCTCTCCCTGCTGCCTCTGTCAGGAGATGCAGAGCCACAGATTTTTTGCATTATGAAATTTTTACCACCAACGATTGGTAAAAGCCATTTCTCAGCATTGCTTGGTCAACCAAAAATCAGACTCAATGACTTTACAGGTCTTTTCCAAACTGAATGTTTCTGTGGCTCTGTTTTTGAGAGGAGTCCTGCATCGGAAAAGTGGAAAACATCATGGGGTAAATGGGAATCCCTACAAGTTGCCAAGGGAGAGTTACAGACACTCACTACCTGTTTCTGTAATTTACCAGCTGAAGTTATGTGAGTTCAAAAGAGCTCCACAATGCTACAGAATAAAAAATATATCAAGACCTCTAATAAATTAATAAAATACATAAAAATACACAAGTACTACTGTTCTGAGTAATGTGCTCTAGGGGAACCTGCTGGGAGCTGAATCTACAGAAAGTGAGGACTTGGAGCCAGAGGACTTTGGAGGCTGGAAGAGCATCCTGGAGAGGAGTCTCTGTGTGCTCACCCCATTCCTGTGCCATCCCCAAGGCTCTGAGTGTTGGTCACTGTTGGATGGTGGTCTGGATTAATCTCCTGCTCTTTTGTTCTTGTGCACCAGCCTTGCAAGGGGCACGGCGAGACAGCAAAACACAAAAGATACTCATTCTGCATTTGCAACTTCCCATTAATTTTCCATTACACGATGCTATGGCAGTAGAGGGCTGGAAACGTCTCCCTGGATTAGGACTAAAATCTCATAGATATTATTAGCATCACACAGCACAAGAGTCTACATTTGCTGCTATCACTAACTTAGCACATTAATGACTTATGCAGCAAGGCTAATGCTATAAGAATTATGCAATATATATCATAATTGCTGAAGCAACTGTGTAAGGCTAATTAGAAAGCAAAGAGCCTTCCTATGTGGGACGAGGATGGAGAATCCTGGTATCGTGTGCCTTGTTTCCTTTCCAGATGCTTCTAGGGTACTTATGAAAAAAGAGGATGAGCAATTTTTATGGAGGCATGCATTGATAGGACAAGGGGGAATGGTTTAAAACTGAAAGAGGAGAGATTTATGTCAGATGTCAGGAAGAAATTCTGTACTGGAAGGGTGGGGAGGCCCTGGCACAGGCTGCCCAGAAGTTGCTGTGGCTGTCCCATCCCTGGAAGTGTCCAGGGCCAGGTTGGACAGGGCTTGGAGCAACCTGGGATAGTGGAAAGTGTCCCTGCCCATGGCAGGAGGTGGAATGGGAATGGTGTTTAATGCCCCTTTCAACACAAACCACTCTATGTTTCTGTGCCCTCTCTCTTGCTCACAGAAAAAGGGTTGGAGAAAGGAGAGGGAGCAAAAAGGGACTGCACAGCAACAGGTGTGAGCAAGGTGTTGTAAATCTGTATTCAGCAGGACGGCAGTGGTGACTAAACCCTGCAGATGGCCATAACTTGGCTCACCTTCATTCTGCTCTGCAGGGTTACCTGCAAAAAAAGAAAAGAAAAAAAAAGGCATTTCTAATGTAGCCTCAACTGCAAGACTTTGTTAATATCAGGCAAGAGAAATGCAAAGAAACCACATTTTCAATACCTAACCCAAGCTCACAACCCATCAGTGGTGGCTTCACCTTCTCCAGCTCTTCCTGCCTTTGCAAAGACATGCATGGCCATGAGGAATTTGACATCCTCATCCCAGCATCCCCCCTGCATCCCAGAGATGTACAGACACCTCTGTTATTGGACCTGTTGCATGTGAGAGCCACAGGTATGTTTTTCTGTTATTCCCTGACCAAAGGACATCTGGAGATCTCACCCAGCACAGCTCCAGCTTTAATCATTTTAACCACACCCTGCTCATACTCCATCCACCATGGGCTTTGTGGCTATCTCTGAAGCAAACATGTTGATTTTGTTGCTGTTTGGAGTTTTTTAGGGTTGGTTTTTTTTTTAGTGCAATACTTCAAGTGAAATGTAGAAGTTTTAATAAGAGAGGAACGATCATTCAGTGGATTTCACTGCAGTGGGAAGAAACCAAAAAGGAGGGGTAAAAAATGGAAACATTTGCAGCTTATGGCAAGGGAAATGAAATATTTAATAAGCAAAATGCTGTATGTGCAAAGAGGGCTCCCCCAGCCCCCCGCTTTCTTCCTTGGCAGAAATTAAACAACTTTTACACACCACGTAGTCTTCAGTACAGTATGCTAATGATGTCCCTGATGCCCTCTTCATCTGATCAAACTTAATTGTCTGTGTCAGGCTGCCAATTAACAAAAGGATCTCCTAGAGTACCAACTTCCAGAGCTACCTTAAAGGTTAATTGAATCATGTAAGCCCAATGCTCTGGCGGACTCAACTTCAGGATCCTATTCTAACCAGGGGTCTGTAGGGGTAACAAATAAAGGAAAAGTTTAATTGCTAAACCAGCCAAATCTAACAGTCACATTAGGAAAGAAATGATCTTTCACAGCTCTCCCTCCTCCTTTTTTTTTTTCCTTTTTTTTACGGAGCTTTGAAATAATCTTGGGCTTTTTATATATTTCAGGCAGTTTCTGGCTTTCATGTGTCAGGGGTAAATGAGGAGAACCAAATTTGGCTCTTCAATGTGTGTGCAACTGGGTCAAAAAAATGCCCAGGTAGGTCCAAATGTATGATTTATTCTTTGAATCGCCTGCTGTTCTCTGAAATGTTCCCCCACCAAACTGGCAGTGGGTAGGAGGGTGACAGCACGAGAGCTGTGGAATCAACAGGCACTGCCATTGCTCAAGGCATCAAAAACCAGCTAATGGGTATGCCTGTTTCCTCTCCATCTGTCTCCTTTTCCAAGATATTTGTTATTTTGGTTCCCCACTTTTTCACAAATGTATTTTTTTAAGGTGTCTTTCTTGCCACTAGGCACTGGTGTAGCTGTTTCAGCAAGGGTGAATTAAAAATCCGTGCAGCAAACAGGAAATATTTGTTATGAAAAAACAAGTGACTGTGACTGGGTTGGGAACTGGGACCCCAAACCCACCGACTGGAGCTGGAGTCCTCCATTCTTTTGGGATAAATACCTTTTTGGGGAATTCTGCTGCGTTTGGACCAAATGTGTCATCATCCCTGTTTGCCTTGTTACCCAGGTGCTGGGGTTTTAGCTGGGCATCACATTTTTTCTAGTCCCAAAACAATGTGGAGTCCCTTTGGGTGTAAAACCATGAAAATAAGGGGTGAGAAATAAAGGAAATTTTTAAATTAATTCCATGAGTATATGAACAGTCCAAGGAGAGTCTCTCACTAGGTACACCAAAGTGTTAAGAAATAATACAATAAAAGTGTCAAATAACAAGTAAAAATACCTCACCAGGAAGATTTTATGAAGGCATACAATGACAGTTCTTGAAGAGTTCACTTTCCTTGTGTCTTTCTAACCCCAGTGTGTGTCCAAGTGCTGCTCCCAGAAGGACATGGAAGTGACTGGTGCTCCTTTCCTGCAGCCAAAATAAATGGGGTGAGGAAGATGGCAGTGCCAGGGGAGGTGGAGGTGTTGGGGGCAGCACTGGGGATTTGTGCCTGTCCCTACCCACCACCCCTCCTTTCATCTCAGCTGGTTTCATCACTCTTTCTGTGCAGGAGTGGCCTGGAAAGGGATTCAGGGATGCTCAGGGACCACACTGCCCAGCAGCTCGGTGAGGAGGGGGTTCCTACAACTGCTCTGGGGCAATTCTTTCGTTTTCCCAAAAACCAGCTCAGCAGGATGACACATCTTGGCCATTCCCTTCCTGTCCTGAGCCATGGGTGAGCTAAGCTAAATAAAACCTGCTGCATCCACCTGCAAAAAAAAAAAAAAAAAAAAAAAAAAATTGGTCTGGTCAGGAGGAGAAGACAAAATACCACAAGCAAAATATTGGAGGAGGAGTCAAAATACCACAACAAAAATATTAGACTGGAACCAGGTGATCTTTAAGGTTTTTCCCAACCCAAACCAAACCACACTATGATTTTATGATTTGATGAGTGCATTTTAAACTGCAAATCTTAGGAAAAAGGGCTGTAAAGCTAACAGAGCCGACACACACTATAACCATGGGTGATATGACCTCTAGGTTTTTATCCAGAATTTACTCCCAGCATTGTTTATTTTCAATTTGGCCTCTCCATCCATCTTTTTTTTCCTATGTTAATATATGTCTCTTTAAAAATGAAGGCTGGGTAGAAATTTCCCCTTGCTCAAACATTGTGGCACACTTACATAACACCTCCTCTGCGCTCTCAGAAAAAAAAAAAAAAAAAAAAAAAGAAACACAAAATCACTGTGCTCCTCTCATTTTTTATTATTTATTTTTTCCCTGGTTTGCCTTTTTCAGGGGCTACCCTCTCTCCCCTCCCACGGCCCTGCACCGTGGTGATGTTGTGGTGGCTTTGCTCTCAGCTGACACTGCCTGCCTGTGACAGCAAACAGCAGCAGCCCCTCTCCAACAAACTCCTGCAAACTGATCTATTATCAACGGCAGGGGCCTGCTGTACTGCTGGCGGGCACAGTAATTAATTTCCATGCATATCATTGCCAGGATCGCTTACTGATCTGGGGAGCAAGATCAGAGATGTCACACCATAAATTGAGTCAGAGCCTTCACCTCTGTGTTCAGCGCGCAATTTTACACGCGCTTGACAAAGTAACAAACAGGGGGTAAAAAAGGCAGCAGTTCCCCAGGGTGATGGACGGGGGGAATTGGCCCAATAAATTGTTCCCTGTAAAAAGCAATGTTTTCCTCATTAAAAGGCAGTGAATTCTCTATTGCTTTTCATTAGTTGTGGCCTTGCTAGACGTGAGGTTTAATTGGCAGTGTGTTTACAGGACGCCGGCCCCAGAGGTGAAGGAGACAAAGAGGCTGAAAAGAGATTCTTATTTATTAAGGAGAGGTGACAGGCAGCCGCTTAATAAGTTTTTGTGTGGGTCCAGGAAGAAGTTGCACCCTGAAGAATGGCTGTGCAGGTGTAACCCCTTCTGTGCTGCTGCTTTGTCCTTTTTAACCATCAGAATCTGAATTCTATGTATTTCCCCTTCTTGCCAGGGAGAATAAATTAAATAATACATTTTAACAAATAATCAAGTGGCAACATGATGATAAAAATAAGCTTGCATTAGTTTAAAAGGCCCTGGCTGGATGCTCTGCTCTCAGGCTCCCTTGAAATACTGAGGCATCCTCCTCCTGCTTGGTGTTTGTAATGGAGCATTTTTTTGGGATTGCCATTTTACAGGAGGGTACAGATGCAGGGTCATTCCCTGAACACCCCAGCAAAGTGTGGAAAACCCATGGAGCACAAAAATACCATTTGCAGAAGGAGAGACCTTCTGTGGCTGTACCTCTGTGGGCAGCATTTCTGCTGAAAAACCCTCAGCACAAACACAGCAATTTTTTAAAAAAATTCAAAAAATTGGCATACAGGAGCGCAAGGATTAAAGTATTGAGAATAAAAAACAAAGTGTTCTATAAGATTAGAAGGGACACGCTCCTTTTGATGTCCAGATTTAGCTATAGAACAGAGCTAAATGGAAACAAAAAAGGCTATGACGTGGCAAGCAACATTATATGGCACTTCACCTGATAAAAATATGCACTCATCCTTGAAAGTTACATGTATCATGAAACAGACCCAAATTTTGTCAGATTCTGTCTGCTTATGTTTAATAGCACAGTACTAGAATTTTGTAATGATTAAACACAATATAGAAAATGAAACATAATTTTAAAACACCGCATGTTCTTGAAAAAGAATAGGTCAGACCACCTGTCTGTCTGAAGGAGCTCAAGAATTACAATTCATCCCAATTTAGCAATCAGAGAAACCCTCAGTTTTATATAAAACGAGTTTTGAAACCTATGACCTGTCAGCCAAGATGAGTTTGTTTTATCTCCTAACAATGAAATGATAGAATCATTAGGATCAGAAAAATAGTTTGATTTTATCAAGTCCAACATTCACCGAGCACAGCCAAGGCCACCACTGACCTGTGTCCCCAAGTGCCACATCCACATGGCTTTTAAATCCCTCCAGGGATGGGGACTCCACCACTGCCCTGGGCAGCTGTGCCAGGACTGGAAAACCATTTCCATGAAGGAATTTTCCCAATTTCCAATCTAAATTTCCCCTGTTCCATGGGAGCAGAGCCCAACCCCCCTGAGCCCCCTCCTGTCAGGGACTTGTGCAGAGCCACAAAGTTCCCCCTGAGCCTCCTTTGCTCCAGGTTCAGCCCCTTCCCAGCTCCCTCAGCTGCAAACTGCAAAGTGAAAATAAGAGCTCCAAACAATATTGCAAATCAATTCTCCAACACTTATCTCCTTTTCATATTTTTTCTCTAATCAACATATTTAAGAGCAATATGGCCATCCTGGCACTCCACAGCTTGTTGTGATTACAAGAAATACTGGTGGAATGGGAGCTTTAAAATTAAGTAGCATGGAGTGTCCAGTAATTAATTTGATTTTTACATCCATTCTTTATTTAATGCAACTTTAAAGCTACGTTAGAAGCTGGAAATGAGCAGTGTAGCATGAAAATGAACTGGCCAGGTTCCAAGTGAGGCAGGGATTAGCATAATGTTAAATGTTGAGGATTGTCCTCATCACTGAGCTTGAGAGGGGGGTGGATACAATGGAGGAAGAGATCTTACTTGTGCCTATCACCATAAAAATGGAGATCAAAGCCTGGTTCTGTGCCATTCAAAAAGAGAATCTCTGCTCCAATCCTGGCAGGCGAGAGGGTGGAGAAGGAAGTGATTACTGGGGTTTTACCAGAGCTTGGAAGGAGACTTGAGTCTGGATGGGAAGGCTGGAGCAAAGGGTTTGGGTTCTCCTTGAGGACCATCCTGCCTGCTCTTCATGACTCATCTTGCATTTGTTCTTCCCTCCATAAATTGCTGGAATGGTCCTATTCCCCACTGGCCCTGTTTAATCTGTATTTGAGGGAGATTCCTGTAGAGGCCACCAAGAATAATTTCCTCCTCTAATCCCCATATTCAGTCTTTCATGTTTTTCCATTTGCTTCATCAAGGTGAGCTGCCCTAAAACAACATCACTCCTGTGATTCCCATCACCTTGCAGCTGTTTGGGCAGCACAACTTTTATTTGCCAATCCCCACTTTGTCACCCAGCCCAGAGCACTGAGTGCCAGTGGCATGTCCAGAAAATCCTTGAACACCTCCAGGGGTGGGGGTTCCACCAGCCCATTTCCATGTGTAATCATATTTTCTGCGAAGAAATTCCTCCTGATGTCTAGTCTGAACCTCCCCTAGCACAGCTTGGGGCTAGGTCCTGTCATCCAAATATTAATAATGTATACAAATAACAATGTAATATGTAAAATAATAATATAATGGGATATATAAATAATCTCAACAAATATTTCTGTGAGAAAAACAAGAGTTGTGAAAATAATATGGCAATTAGAAATTTCTCCTGGAGTTGGTTCTTTAACTGATAACCTCTGGTACCTCATGTGTCCATGCTCTGCATCTTTTTGGGGTATCATCTTCTCCATTTCTTCCCAGATGCAAATGTCTTTGGGGTGGCATTTGTTCTGGCCATTGCTGCTGCTGTTTGCTGATGAAGGTCCTGTTCTGGAGAAGTTGATTGCTGCCGGGTTTGGAGTCAAAGAGGTGCTCAGGCCATGTTCTCTGCCATGATGGTTCATGGACAACCTCAGTTCCAGGCTCTGATGCCTCCGCTTTGGGGTTATGCAGGCACAGCAGATGGGCTACCCCCTGCCTGCCTGGGCTAGCTGGCACTTGGGACTGTGCCTGCCCACCCCTGAAGCCCTGAGACAGCCAAACCCACGGCTCAGGGATGAATGAGCACCTTGCTGAACCTTGAGGTCAAACACAGGGGTTACACAGCCCTGCAGTGACATCCCCTCCCTCCTGCCCCACCTTCCTTCACCAACATAGCAACTTCACTTCGTGATTATATTTAATCCCTGGCCTTAAATTTCAGACTTTCAGCTGCCTTTGCTGTTTTGAAGCACAGCAGCATAGCAAGAGTGGATTTAATGTGAAAAGTTCCTGTGAAGACATTGCTGTGTCCAGCTCAGGAGCCATGACCGCAGAAGGTGACCCTGTCCATGGCACAGGGGGCTGGAATGAGATGAGCTTTAAAGTCCCTTCCAATCCAAACCCTTCTGGAGTTCCATTTTTGGCTTTGTAAAGAGTCTGTGCATCAGGTCCCAGGCAGCAGGAGACAAGCAGTAGATGGGAAGGGCACAAATAGGACCTGGCCATGTGCAGTCCAGGGGTGCACAGGTGAGCCCTTGCTGGCCACAAGCTGCACAAAACCCCATAATCACAGCACCACTGCAAACCCTGCTCATGCTGAAGCCAACAACAGCTCATCTGTTTGGCTTTCCTACTCCAGTTTGGGAGAATGAAACCTTAAAGTACTGAGCACATAAACCAGGCCTCATGGCCCATTACTGCAACAGGCCCAGCCTTGATAAAGGCTTTTTCTGCAGCTCCCAGGCACACTGAGCCCCATTAATGTTAATGTAAGTGGCTATTACACTCCAAAAGCAGCAGCAAAGGGCCCCCAGGAGCAGCAAGCCTTTTAGCAGGGCTTCTTTTTTTACAGAACATGTCCTGGCTTAAGTTTATCAAAATCTCTTCAGGTCTTGCTAATTGAAGCCAGTGGGTTCTGAAGCCAAGAGGAAAAACATCCGTTCTCAGATGGGAAATGTTTGTTTTCTTGAACTGGCTCGAAGACTGGTGCAGCAGGTAACTGTGGGGTGGAATCCAGGTACCTGGAAATCTTTGAGAAGATTATTTCCTCTGGATACCTGGATGGAATCGTCATGGACACCTTGTGAATCTTATTTTCTGGACACCTGGAAGCCTACTTTAAAAAATAGTTTTATGAGCTTCTTGAATAATTAGTGTTTTCTGCAGATGTCCCTCATGGACTTCTTGAGGACCTTTATTCTGGATACCTGGATGAACTCCTGCTGGACAGATTGCAGATCATTCCTGTTGATACTTCAAGACCTACTTGAAAAAAGAGACATTTATGGTCTTCTTGAATAACTGCAGTGTTTTCTCCAAGCAGCAGAACAGTTTATTTTATATGATGCATAAGAATATGACATATATATATTATATATATAAGTGATAGAAACCAAATTAAATACATGAGGGCAGAAGTTGCAGCACAGAATATGCTTCTCTAAGTTATTTTTTCCAACACAAGGCCTGGTCATTTCAACTCTACTCTTGCCCACTCACCAGTGATTTTTTCTCCCACTTTGGTGATCTTTCTCCTGATATCCCACTGATCTCAGGTTTGACCTAACAGGGTGATAGAGGAGGATGGCTCCTGGAACTGAGCCCATTTTTTGGCATTCTTACAAAAATCTGACCTCAGGCAGACCTTCATGACAGCTTTCTAGCAAAACAGGTGTCAACAGCACCCAGGCAGCACCTTGCAAAAAATCCCATGGCTGCAACCAGCCTGGGTGAATTACAGCCTAACAGTGCCTCTACCAATATTCTCCTTGGAAAAACAAAATAATCCAAAGGTGAAATTTGTATTTACAGCTGGGAAAGAGGTAATCACCATCATCCAGCACAGGTGGGACCAAGCCAGCAAGAAGCTGTTGCTGCCTCCAAACTTGACAGCACCCATGGTCATTCAGGAGCCGAGAAAGTCCCACCAGAGGCTTGAGAGGGGAATAAACTGATCATTTTTTTTAGCATTTACCAAACTCTCCCAGCATTTACCAAATCATTCCAGGTGTTGGCCAAAGGAGGTCCAGCAAAGTTGGACTGGATGTGGTACAATGGATGGACAGGATGTCAGGGTTCAGGCTCAGGTTCCATCCCAGGGCTTTGCCAAGGGCATCTCCTTCATGCCTAATCCTGGGTGAAAAGAGATAAAACTCTTCCATATCCAAAGGAGAATATCCCATGCTTAATAATAAGACACTGAGGGATTCCTTGGCATGCAGGGAAATGCCTATTTTTTTAGGGATTCTTTTTATGCTTTGGTTGTTTGTTTTTGTTTTTTTTTTGACTGAGAGAAATCCCTGGAAGGTTTTGGTCGTGGTGTTTTTATTTGTTTGGTAGGGGAGGTTGTTTGTTTGTTTAGGTTTCATTTTTTGTTTTTCCTCTGCACTCACCCGTTAATATTTAAATATTCATTTTTTATTTTATTTAATTTTTTTTTTAACTGAAGTTTTTGCACAAGGAGCAGTAGGATGGCTCTACACTGCCACCAGTAATGAAAGTTAAGCTTGCCAGCCGTGAAGGCAGTTTAACCCCTTGGTCACACCTCGCCTTTTAATTCCCTTTGAATAGGCCTGATACAGCTTTGATGGAAAACGCACCCGGTGCATGGTTCAGGAGGCTACAGAATTGAGAGCTATTAAATACTAAAAAGACAAGGTGAGAAACAATTTGCAAAATCTCCTCTTTTTATAGACTGAAGCTATTGAGAAAAATTGAGTAAATTCCCCAGCTACCAAGACTGCAGTCTGTTTCAAGATTCCATCAATTTTTTACGGTACAATCAATATTTATGAATCCCCAAAGAAATATTGCAAAGAGAAACATGGTGAAACATTTTCCATGCAGTTGCAAAGATGTAACGTGGGGACCTAAATAACTTTTAAAATAATCTCAATGACAATCAAAGTGCCTTACATAGCCAATATGGTTTAATGTCAGTGTTTATATTAGCTCTCTTCTAAAGAATAGATGGAAAAAGGGAAAAAAAGTAAAGAAAATGTTTGCAGTTTAATCTCTCCTAAAGAAGACATTTTACTATAATAAGTATTCTGTAATTTGGTACTTAAAAATTCAAAGGAAGTGTCATATTGAAAGTTCTTTGATTTTTTTTATGCATTAAAAATATTCACCATCATGCAAGCAATGGATTTTTCAGTCAGCTGGAAAAGGAAAAAAGATTTCTATAAAAACTAGGCAAACAAATCCACATTCCTTTAATGGCTACTTTAGGTTTAATATCCAAACTTATTTAAATAACTCTGAACCCTCCTGCTGAGAAATATTGAAAGTAATAGATTCCTTTGTGTGTAATCTCCATTTACATGTAGAGTTTAATTTCCTTCTGGGCAGAACCTGTGTAAAACTTGCCTTGAAATGTCCCTCTGTAAAAGCACAATGTTTAGGGGGGATGCCTTTTATTTTATTTAAAATTTATTTTACACTTTAAAAAATAGCTAAGAGCCAACTCACCTCGGAGCTGCCAAAATGGTGACTATGCCATGAAGTCAAAAATTATTGATCTCAGTAACTGATCACAATCTTCACCACAGATGCTCCAAAAATGCACCCAAAATCAAGATCAGCCCTGCTGTGCTCATCACACCCACGACAGATCCCTCAAGTGACGTCGGCCCCTCCAGAAAGAACAGTTTTATTATGACATTTCTCCAAGGAATGCAGATGGAATTTGATTTTTGGGTGAAGTAATTCTAAATTTTAAGCTTGTCCCTTGGTCTTTGGATATTCTTTGGCTCCTTCCCTTGTCTCTGTTCTGTCCCACCTGCAATCACACAAATTTTAGCTAAAACAGTCTATTGTGCACATTTTTATTTGGTTGCTCTCTCTTTTTTGTCCTTTTTCTTCTTTCTTCTAACTCAGAGGAAAAAATACTAGGAGAGATCCCTCTTAATGAACCAGTAACTTAAAGCATTTAATTACCTAATCCAAAGCCTTAGCTTTGATGTCAATATTTTATTTTTAAACATTAGCGAGGGCTAAAGTAAGGAAATCTGATGAATTTGCAAAAAGCTTTCAGTGAGGTTTATTTCCCCAAATTAATCAGGCAAGTTGCAATCCCAGCTATTTATGTCTAGTTAAGTGCTGCTCCCTTGTGAGGTGCCTTTTCTTTTTTTCTTCCCTTCCATACATACTGAGGTGTCTCAGTTATTCAGCCTCTTACCTAGATACCTCATCCAGGGGAATCTCGGTGGGAAGATCTGATATCTGATCTGTTTCTATATTTAATGGCATATTTCATCGTGGGGGAATATTTTATTCCACTATCTCCCCTGAAACTATTTTTTTTACAGCGAGCTACATTCAAAATAGCAACATTTTAAAACGTGATTTTTTGCTGGAAAATGTAAGGGGAAAAAAAGTGTTCATCCTCGAGGAGGATGAAGCAGGATCGGTCAGAGGAAAAAAGAAGCGCTTGTCCTCAGGAAACTTTGGAACATTATTTAATTAAAAAGGAAGATTCCTCTGAAAATGAGATAATTGAGGGTGATCATGAGTAGCATCCACAGAAAAGTGACCCATGGACACTGCACCATGTGGAAATGGGGCTACCCTGGCCATTTGCACCCTCTTCTTATAAACCCCACGAGGAGCTAAAAACTCAATTGTTTTTCACACAGCTCTACAGTTTCTAAAATACATTTTTTTTAAAACCACCCTGCTGGGACAAAAAATACCCCAACAATAAAGCTGCAGAACCTTTTTGTGAAAGAAGCCCCCCACTCCACCCAGGCACCCAGGGATGGCTTGGCCAACGTTTAATGAGTTTACAGTGTTACATATCTCTTTATCTTTTAATCCATTTAATCATCAAAATTTCCAGCAGCAACAACAACAAAAAAAAGAAAAAAAAAAGGAAGATGAAACAACAACAACAACAACAAAAAAAAAAAAACAATGCCCCCAATTTGTGTTTTGTTTGACTGCGAGTAATATTCATGTCTGCATGAGGATGGCATGTAATTAACATGTCATAATCAAAATGACTAAGTTTGACACATTATAATCACTGCATGGAGATTATAGCATAGCCACAGGCGATCTGCGCAGCCTATCTTAATATCATTTGCATAATGAAAGCATGGTGGCAGTAATAGCTTTTTTCTCTTGTTATCATAATTTCACCCAGGGCTGCAAAGGGCTTTGGTACTGTCAGATGTTGCCTGTTAAAAGTCATTGCTTGTTGAAGACTCCAGTCCAAGTGACCTGAGTGTTTCCAAGTGAGCAGTCGCTGTGTGGCTGCATGGAAATACCTGGAAATACATGGGAATGGGTCTTTTTTCCCCCGAATTTCTCAGAAAATCTGCAAGCACTTTTGTTTTGGGGTCCCAATGGATGACCTGTTTCTTGCCTGGGAGGCGCCTGTAGAACTGGGCTGCATTTTCTGGGCATCCCCTGAATTTCCTGTGTTGGGAAATTGCAGGGCACGCTGACACAGAAGCATCCATGGAGATTTCTTGGATGGTGATACTCCAGCCTGGCCAGCAGTGAAGACCCATTCTTACCTGCCTGGATGAGGGGCAGGTCCAAGAAGTTTTTCAAAGCAATCCCAGGTTGAAGGCAATCACTCCTTCTGAACAGAGAATGGCACATTCCCCAGTAATTACCCTGACACAAATGCTTCCATCTCCTTAGATGGTTCCTATGCAGTGATAAGAGATAAGAAATTCAAGGAAATGTCTTCAAAACCAGAAAAAAAAAAAAAAGAAAAAAAAAAAAGAAGGCTGAGAATTGACCCTTTGCAAGGCCACTCAAGTTGATGTCCCATGTCTCATGTCCCCATGGTGAAAGCAGGGCCACAGGGTGCCAGGGGGTGGTGAGGGACAACCTGCTGTCCCCTGGAATGCACAGTGGGTGGCCCAGAGCAGTCAGATGTTCTTTAGATTGCTGTGCCACCTTTCACTCAAGAGGGCCTCAGACCTGGGACCTCAAAGGGTCCCATGACAGGAGGGGTCCCAGCACCTCCCAAACTCTGCCTGCCCCGAGAATCATGGAATGGTTTGGATTGGAAGGGTACTTAAAGGTAATTTAGTTCCAACCCCCTGCAATGTGCAAGGACACCTCACAAAAGAGCAGGTTGCTCAGGGCCCCATCCACCTGATTTTTGAAAATTTCCAAAAATGGGACATCCACCCCCTTCCAGGGGACCTGGAGCCAGCTGATGACCACAGTGCCCCTTCTACCTGGCGAAACCAAACTCCCAGAAGCCAACACAGGGAACATGTTGAGCTGAGCCTTGTTCTGGATATGAACTTTGTGCTTCTATCTTCACCTTTGCTCTGAGTAACACTTGTAGAGTTTGATGTTTTACCAGGAGCTCACTCGCACCGGCAATTCTGAATTTTGTAATTCTCAGTATCAGGCTGATCCATCATTTCCTTATTGTTCCAGCCACTGTACGGTCCAATCACATTAACACACAATAATCTTCCTGCAGACATTACAGCACTAGGAACTGCAAATTTATCTTACAGCAAAAATATAATGGTATATACTGCAGTAGCTGGTGTAACACAAACTGATATTGTCCTCCCACATAAACTCAAGAAAATTCCTGCAGAATTTGGAGAAGACCAAGCAGATTAACTAAGTTATGTATGCAGTCTCCCAGCAGCTTAGTAAAGTAGTGTCACATATACAGGGTTTCTGGAATTATTTTTTCATGGTGTGCTCAAGTGATTATGTTAAGTTAGGTTTTGGTAATAGACTCAAGTTGCCTGCTTTTATCCTAACAGAGATAAAATGTCATCTCTTTTTATTTAAGTGGAATCTTTATCATATCCACATACAGGGAGTAAATGTGCTTTGTGAGGTAATTTTTAAAGTGCAGTGGTATCAGGTAAAAGATCAACAGTTTTCCTAATCTGAAATTACCCAACCAGAATACAGATCTGTACCTACTAAACCCATTTCTCCTTTAAAGTGTCAGGCTTGCATACTCACCTGGGTAAAAAGACATGTAATGCAACTTTGCCTGTATACAAATATCCTAAAAAGATGTGTTCATCTCTATCTAGACACTGAGTTTTTTTCCCTAATCAGGGCTGCTTTTGAATGGCAGAAATAGAAATTCTCACATTTGCTCAGTATTACCTAACACAGAGGAATGCCAAACCATATTTACCACACTGGTGTTTTTTACACTGTTTACAGCATATTTCTATCCTACAGATGCAAGGCAACTTTAGAATGAATTACAAAATGTTTATCTTTCCCCATAAAGGGGCCAAGGAGCCATTTGCAGACTAATTTGTGTGTCTTGTTCTAGTGGAAGGTTCCAGCCCATGGCAGGGTGTTTGGAATGAGCTTTGAGCTTTAAGATCCTTTCAACCCAAACCCATTCTGCGATTCTAAGGTTCTAATTCAAAATCTCTTCTGTAGATATAAACGAGACAAAAGCACTCAGAAATCCTGACTGAATTGCACGCAGCTCCAAAGCCTTGACTGGTATGAGGGAATTCAGAAAACTGGTATTTTAAAGAAACAAACTCTTGAGATGGAAAGAGGTCAAGCTCCTAGGCTGGACCTGGATGGAGCAGGATACTGATGCTGGAATGATTTTTGTCTTTTCTTTTATATCCCTTTAACACAGTTCTGTGTATCCACAAGTATCAGCAGCATGCACACTTGCAAGATTTTACTTAGTTCAGTGCTCAGTGTTTGTAAGTGTCCTGCAGGCCTGAGACTGAACAGCCCAGAGCTGCAGAGCCAGGGGCACCAAACATTCCCACTGTCTCAGGAACCCAAGGTCTCCTGGCAGGACAGATTCTGGAAACTCGAGCTTAGCCCAGCCCAGCCCCAACATTGGGCTCCCTTGTTAGATCTGCTGATGTGTAAAGTCTAGAACTGGTGTGTGTGACTGACGGGGGTGCATTTGCCACGCTGTCACCTGGGGGAAGTGGATGCATCCAACAGGATCCTGATTAAAATACTGAGGTAAAGACCCCAACCCCTTTAACCGTGTCTGGCTGCATTTCCTAACACCAGGAAAAGGCATCAATACCACCAGGCACCCTGGGTCACACTTTGTCCTTGCCAGTCAGACATCATCTTACAGAAAAGGTTGGTTAATTCCCCACACTTTCCATCCATTCCTGGGGATCACCCCAGCCCTCTGCCATTTTCCTTCGCTGCTCATCCCATTCCCATGGCCCTTCTGCAGGCCACCCCACAGGGCACCAAGGCTCCATCAGGGAGGATGCCTGGGCTCTGAAAGCCCTTCCAGGGTGGACAAACAGTGGGTGAGGGCCCTGCCACCAGTTTGGTGGCAGCATGGTGTGTTCCCTCCTGGGGCGGTCGTTGCCTCGTCTCCTTGCGCTCCCGTCCTTAAGTCGGGGCTAAAGTCAAAGCCCATCTTGCTGTCATAATTCCAGTAGTTCATGTGTCTTCTAATCACATGTTTTATGGTTAGTAAAAACGCCCCACGGGAGCTGATTAAAGGTTTATGAGAACCAAGAAAATCTGATAGGATTTGGTTTGAATCCGACCAGTTTTTTAAGTTTCCTATCCATAAGCTTTTAAGTACTTACAAGCCATTATTTCTCTCTTTGATGCAGTAGGGCTGTTGTTTTTCCTTTTTATTTCTTTTTTTTTTCCCTTTTTTTTTTTTTCTTTCAGTCAGGGGGAGGGGGGAGGAAGAAGGCAACATAAATCTCAGAGCAGAGATTTTTAAAAATGATTATCAGATTTGGGTAAGATTTATCTTCCTCTTTAAAAAAAAGCTTTTCACAATCACAATATAAAGGCATTAGCACAAAAGCAGTCTAAACTCACATTCAGAAAGATACAGCACTTTGATATGGGGCTTCTTTAGTGGAAAGTACCTGGAACATGAAAGCAGCTTAACTCTTTGCCTCCTGGGTTTTCACCCAGACCTTGGTTTGATTTACTGAAACCATTGCAAGCCTATAAAGTTGCCTCAGTGGAAGGTCCTTGCCTGGCTGTGCCAAAGGTTTGCATTGCAGGAATTACACCAGATCCTGGTTCACATCAAGTTTACAGTGTCTCCCAAACCAGAATATCCAAACCATTTCCTATTTCCACTAACATGGAACAAGGCTAATATGGAACTAATATGTGAAACACAGA
Organism: Petroica traversi; assembly: GCA_025920805.1. NCBI lineage: Eukaryota > Metazoa > Chordata > Aves > Passeriformes > Petroicidae > Petroica > Petroica traversi. Next base: position 750,792 of record JAHLSL010013815.1, on the reverse strand, counting down.
AACATCATTCCATCCTGCCAGTGCAACCAGATCCCCACCAAAGGCAGTCAACAATGGTTAATTTTAAGATTTTGGCCCTCCGCCAAACCCATCTCAGATGCCATGGCCTCAAAAGATGCTCTGATGCAGCTGATTTAGTCACTTTAGCACAACTTGCTGAATGACTTGGCCAAAACACGTCTTCTGCAGACACAGAGGGAGCATCTTCAAGTTCTTCTTTCTTTTCTCTTTCCCTCTCTCAGTAGACTTTCTTATAGTTGATGTGTCTTTCTCTATGAGGCGAATCACTAATGTGTCTGTTCTTCCCCTCTCACAGCAATTAAACACACTGAGTTCCTTCCAACCCAAATTTTTGTGTAATTTTAAGGCAGTGTAAAGAAGACAGGTTGAATCAGGCTGGAGGTGATGAAATGAACATCTGGTAGAGTGACAGTGATAATTTGGGGCTCAGGATGCCTTGGTTTTACATCCAGCCTCTTCTATCCGAAGTTTGGGGTGAGCCTTGTTGTGTTTCACCTCATTTTTACTCCTACAGAGGAAAGGGACAGGGTGCTTGATTAAGAATATTATTGAATTAAAAGATTACAGCTGCTGAAGTGACAGAATCTGAGTCCACCAATATTACACCTATATTCTGTGTTTTGGTGTGTGATGAGCCAAAAGGCTTTCTGGCTAATTCTGCTGTCACTAACATCTATTGCAATTGAAAATACATTGCTGCTCAGCATTGGAACAAGCCACAAAAAAAGGGGGAGTCAACAAAAGCACCCACTTGAAAAGTATTTTGACAAAAAATAAATATACTCAGAAGGAGTATCCATGGTTAAGAACACGAAGAAGGCACAAAAATCTGCATAAATACTCAAAATCCTTTCTCAGGGTCTGCAATGCTCTACCCAGAGAAGTTAATTTTATTAACAGTTATTAACAGTTGGATTTCTAGTGGGCTTTGAGCAGGTCTTCATGAAGAACAGCAATCCCTGGTCCCATAAATCCTATTTTGCCCTGAAAAAAAAGTATACTCCCATCCTGAAAATCCTTCCAACAGCGTGCAAACCTCCACCTGTACAGCTACAGAGGAGGGACATGGCACTGCCTGCAAGCTCTCCTTCCCCTTTTAAACCTTGGGAAGATTTAAATGCATGGCAAAATAAAAAGAGAAGAAAAATACTTATTCACTGGCACTTATTTGTCAAACCTCCCCACCCAAACAAAAAGAAAAAAGAAAAAAAAACAAAACCAAACCTAAAACCACTTATAAAAGTGCTTAAGAAAAAAAAAAAAATTGAGGATGGTCTTGCAGGTGGACCTGAAAACATAATTTTATGCAGAACATGGGTTTACCATCCCTGGGTGTTTAGGACTGGGTCCTGTGGGGCTGTACAGGCATTTTGGGACTGGCAGGGGCTGAAGGGAGGAGTTCAATCTGCATCACTCCCAGCATCAAATACACAGAAATATTTAAGCTCTATCCTGGCACTCAACAGAGAGCAATGCCAACTTCTGGAAAATAGAAGAGCCCCAGGGCAGGCTAATAACAGCACTACTTAAGAACGTAAGACAATTATTACCTCCAACTGTGAAGGAGTCTGAGTAATTAAAAAGGGTTCTTTATTTTGATTAAAAAAGATTCCTTTCAGTCTGTTTGAATCTTTAGTAAAAGCCCCGAACGATATTTTTAGATGCCAGAAAAGACATTCTGCAATTGATGAAAGATGCATAGCTAGCTCATTTGGAAGATTCTCCTATTATCATCTCATTGTCCAAAATCAATTAATTTCTCATTCTTTCACCCACGTCACTTGCTGGAGAAAACGCAGGTCTAATCCAAAGCTTCCAAAACCTTCTTTGGATTAACAGAAATCCAAAATTAATTTGGTTTAATTACTATAAATTTCCTTCCCAATAAAATCTCAAGAATTTCCAATCATGCTGATTTATTTGAGTAATTAGAAAGCCATTCACAGATGTCACACTGTTAGGTAGTGTGGATAATGTGGGTTTTGCTTAACTGGATCCTGAGACCACAGCACTGTGAAGAATGACAACTAAAATAACTCCAATAAAAAGCAGGAGAGTAAGAGAAGGCAAACGGCACAACCTCAGGCAGGGCCAGTGGCTTCCCTGGAAATTCCTTTCTGTCCATTTGCTGCTCCAAAATAACTTGCTCTGGTCCTTGCATTTTGCATCAGGTCTTAAGGGGCTCTGAATTCTTATTTTTGAGAGGAGGAGCCCAAGGAGTCCTGGAGATAAGGCATCTAAACCAGGGTCACCCCTAAGGGTGATTTCAAAGGAAAAAGAAGAACTGAAATGTGGCTTGCAGGGGGTTTTTGGTGGGTGCTGCTTCTCCACAGGGAAAGTGATGGAGACACAGCAGGCCTGATTCCCCACAGGCTCGTTATTTTGTGAACCTGCAGAACAAATGGGATCGTGATTTCCTGCAAAGTTGTTTTGCAAAGCAGGTGATCTGTCCATGTGTCAAGGTGGAAACCATCAATGCTCAGACACTGGGAGCTGGACCTGTCGCTCTGCCCATCTGATGGAGAAAACCAAAATCATGAGGGCAACTCCTCTGAGCTCACATGGATCCTTCTCTGCCTGTGGAAAGGCTGAAGGATCAGGGTGAGTCTGGAAGACACCCTAAATTTGGTTTTCTTCCTTTTTATTCACAGCAAAGCAAACCCTCTGTTCAGCTGACAGGTGTGCTCTTCCTCAAGTGAAATAAGTCCTGACTGCTCTTGGCTGTTATATGTATGAGTTTTGACAACAATTCTACAATTCAACAATTTAAAAATTGTGGAGAGCAGCACAGGTTTCAGCTCCTCCTTCCCTCCAAGTGAAGAGGAAGGTTTAACTCAGCCTCCCATCAATGAAACACACTTGACTCCATTAGAAAGGTAATTAGCTAATTAACGGAAACCAGGGTCACCAAACAGGAGAGGAATTATTTAAGCTGCAGTAAACATAAATAGCAGTTTATGAGTGGGGAAAAACATATTTTTAAAGACTCAGTCGTGAGCTGAATCTCACAGCTTAAATCTGAGCCTTGACAGTGAATTCCCCCCTTCCCCAATCCTCTCTCCCCCCAAATTATCTTGGGTTTATACATGCCAGTATTTGACTAATAACATAATATTTAAATACCAAAATAATCTTAGCAGCGTAATCCTGACACTCACAGGTTGTCTTAAATAAGGGTCAGCTGAAGAACATGGTGTTGTCCAACCCCCCGAGGCTGTCAGACATCCTCAGCCATAAGAAAATCATCTTTACTTTTGGCTTGAGCCTTTAATGGCTCTGAAAGCTGCTGCTTTTGTCTAAATACATACATTGTGCAGCAGTTTAGGAAATAGGTGAAAAGGCTTTAATGGAGAGATTAGTGCTAGACATTGTGAAGCTGCAACTAGGTCATAAGAGATTTCAGGGGTCAGGAAATTTTTTTTTTTTTTTTTTTTTTTTTTCAGGGCTTAAGTGTTTTGTAATGTAGTTTAGTTTGCCTCTGGACCAGGGCATTATGGATGTTTCAAAACTTGATTAGCATTGGTTAAAAATAACGAGGCTGGTACTCTGGGCTAAGAGTCAAACTCCAGCATCCACCAGCAACTGCTCTGGTTCTTGCAAACCTTTTAATGGGTTGGGGACAGGTGGGGCAGAAAAGGCATCTCTTGCCAAAGGAAAGGCCCTCAAAGCCAACAAATCAGAAAATCAGACAAAAAACCAGAGGCTTTTTGTCCCTCTTGTGCAGTCATAGTTTTCCAAGTCTTTGGTCAAATGGATTAGGGAATATCTCATTAAATAATTATGTAGCAACCATTTAAATAAGGTATTCATGGGGAAAGGAGGGGTTTAAGTGCAGAATGAGCCTTCTGTGTAAAATCAATGCTGTTAAACTCCATTACTCTGTTTTTCCTCCATGTCTAAGTAACCAGCCAGAACATAAACAATGACCCCAACCAGCACCAGCAACAGGCAGAAAAAGAATAATTCATCCTTCAGATGAAACATTCTGGAGGAATATTTTAAAAACTTTGTCTCAAAGATATTGACCCTTGTCCCCATCACTGATCTTTAACCAATTTTCTTGTTTTCTGCCCTCCCACATTTGTATAATTCAGCAGAGACTCAAAGGGAAGCAACAGAGACCAAAATGGGTGAACATTAAATCAATCAGGGTTAGGTTGGTGAGATGGTACTGGAGTCAACCAATTACACAGATGTTAACATCTCTGTTCCTCTGACAAGTCTGAAATGACACCTTGATGCAAATTTATTTGGGTGTTTAGAGCACATGGGTCATCAGTGACCTGTGGTCATTTCCTGAGAAAAGTCACTCTGAAGTTTGAGGGGGAAACAAAACCTGAGTTCAGAGACAGTAAAAATACCACGTCTCAGAGTCTTACTCATGTCCAAAGGTAGATCTTACTCTGGAGCAGTTTCTCAAAAATTATCTATGAAAAAGTCTGGGTTGGGTTAAAAAGCCTTGATTCCAAAACTTGTAATGGGTCACAGTCACTCTGGAGGAAGACTCATTGCTGAAAAGCAGCTTTTATGCACAAAGGAGAGACTGATCCTGGAGTGTCAAGTACACCTCCCAGCACTAAGACAGATGAGATGCAAGAACTGACCAAAATTTAAAAAAAAAATGCCACAGATAATTTGAAACTGACAGAAAGCAAGAACTCCATGCAATAGGCATATCCGGAGTGAGAGAGGAATTATTACCCTCCATCAGGACATCAAGAACTTGCCTTTCCCAGGAAGAGAGAACAAGATAAGAGGTAAGATCTGCAAATCTACCAGGAAAGGCACATCAAAAGTCCATATCTAGAAGCAAAAACCCAGGAAAATCGCAGCATGGCTTTGGAAAACGTTGGTAATTCTAAAATTAATTAACAATACATGAAGTAATAGCAGTGTACCAGGGGACACAGTGGATTCACCACTGATTGATGTCTTCCAGCCAAAAATGTGGTTGCTTTCCAGTAAGAGTTCAGGCAGACACAAGTTCTTGACTCAGTCAAGAAGGTCACCAAGATGCAGAGGAAGCCTGGCTGATGCTGATTCTGGCCTTCATAAACCCCCAAAATCTTCCTCAGGGACTTGCCTTGAGATGCCAGAGATACTGAAAATGTTGGGTCAGCCATGCACACCTTGGCCCAGGACTTCTCTCCCTCCTCCCAGAAGGACTGGAAGCTGCAGCCATCAAGCTGGGGCCAGTTTGGTTAAAAACACTGGTAATGCACTTCCAGCTCTTTTTTTGGAAGACCATGCGGTTTCTCAACGTGTGAGGCCAAAAAAGATGTGTGGCCCAGTGCACTCTTGACAAAAGCATAGATTCACTAAAGCTCACAATTAATATTTAATACCAACAAGTCTTCTGTGATGCTGTGCGGATGTAAATAAGTGGAGAGAATGTGATATTTACCCCACCATAAAACATTCATGAGAGCTAAGCTATTTACAAAAGCTAAATACGACACTGTATTTACTGTAGGTCACCTCCTAGGGTTAGAGATGAAAAGTTTTTGGTCTAATGGAAAGTAACATAATACACCATAATAACACAACCACTGTCTCGTCTGCAAAGAAATATCTCCTGGCTCCCTCTTTCTATTGCAATTACAGGTGGGTAAAGCCACTACGGGGGAAAGAATAATAAAAATAATAATAGTAATAATAATAATAACAACAACAACAACAATAATAATAAAAAGAAAAACAAAAGGAAAAGGTGCCTTGAAGAGACTTGATACCTCGTGCCTTAGGGACTGTGGGCTGTGTGCTCTCCATCCTCATTATCAAACATCTTGGTGTTCATGCAGGAGCTCAGGTCACTATGCAGGTATGTGGGATGACTTCACTTTAATTGAAGTTACACTATCCCAGGATTGCCAATTAAGTAACAAAGTGTGTTGACGTGATCTGGGGCTTTCCTCCTACTCTGATGGAATCCAAATTCCCCCTGAAAAAGGCTCCTTTGTATATACCCAAACCTGCAATCAATACAGGTGTTTAAATGGGATTGTCAAAAACTTAAAATGCCAATATGGTGGGAGTGAATTCACTGATGAAAGCTTCATGGTGTTAGGCTCAGGATTTATAGACCAGAATAGTCAGGGATTTGTTTCCCCAAACTAGCCCTCAGCAGCAGAGCCCCTCAGCAGCCAGCTGCAATATTTGCTCCAAGTCTCAGAAATCATCAAAGAATTGTCAAATCCAAAGCAGAGTCCTGATTTAGGAAGCATTTGGGTGAAGTTGTATTACAAAGAGTAACAAAATAAAAAAAAAATCCCTAAAATTGATGCATTTATCTCGGATTCCTAGCTTGTTGCTTGTTTGACATCCAAAAGCAAGCTGAAAAAATGATGTAAGTAATTTCAAAGGTGATAGTCATTTTTGGTGGAGCAGCAATAAATGGGAAGAGGCACTAAAGCCTCAGCCTTTGGTGCATGGGAGAGGAGAATTATTGCAAACAAATCAGAAATGGGTCAGCACCACCCACCTTTGTAGAGAACCATCACAACCCCAAGGCTGCTCCAAGAGCATTTGGGCAACACTCTCAGGCACAGGGTGGGATTTTTGGTGTGCCCATACAGGGCCAGGAGTGGTACTCAATGAGCCTGACAGGTCCCTTTCAGCTCAGTATACCCTATTTTTAATTCCCAGTTGGTGACTCACAGACAGAAGCCTTCAGCCCCTTCAAGGCTTTCCAGAGAAGGGAAATTTAGGATGGCCAGATGGGCTTGCTTAACATTAATTTAGCAGGCATTAAATGAGGGTCAAATCAAAAGGTAATAGAATCACAGAAACATTTTGGCAGGGAAAAACCTCCAGTACCACCGAGTTCAATCTCTGGCTGGTCACCACCTTGTTAACCAGACTTTGGCAAGAAGTGCCCTGCCCACCTCTTCCTTGAGCACCTCCAGCAGTGGTGACTCTGCCACTCCTGAATAACTCATTTGGAAGGAACCCACAATGACTATCAACTCCAGCTGTCTAGCAAATAAAGTTAGAGCAAGGATGACTTCCTGGTGTATCAGAGAGGGTTTTGAGAGACCAGCCACTAGAAATGGAGCAATTAGAGATCATTACTCCTGTGTGACACCCTGCAGCCTTTGCACCTCCTCTCTCTCCAGTGCACTGAACCTCAGGAGCTGAAAGAGAAGCACATCCTGCCTGATGTGACACGAGCAAAGAGTCAAAACCCTCAAGAAACCCCACAGCTTCCCATCTGCGTCCACGAGTTTGGAGAGCCAGTGTAGTTTTGGTGATCCAGGAGCGAGGGGCTTGCCCGAGGTGGCTCCACCTGGTTGGAGACAGAAACTCAAAGAGCTCTCCTGCAAAGCTCTGCTCCTTGCACAGCCACCAGAGATCAAACCAGTGCTGGAACCAGTGACAAGGTGATGAACAGGACAGTGGTCTATAACTAAGGCCTGGGTCTATCTCTGGGGAGTAAATCCTACTACTGGAATGCTCAGTGTGCATTCTTCAGGAGAGATGATCTATCACCATGCCATGCAAACCCTTTGTGATATCTGCTTACTGAACTCCCACAGAGGCCGGCAAAGTTTCACTGTGATTGATGAAACAGGATCGGCAGAACCAGGGAGGTCTGTGCAGTTTCAGAATTATTTAAGGTGAGATATTGTTGGGGAAGATGAAATAGGAAAGCCTTATAGATATGATTGCCTTGCAAAAGATGCTGAAAATACGGAAAGTAGAATCGAAATTGAGATGAAGACAAGGTTTGAGCTGAAGAGTAACTCAGAAACAATGGCAGAGCTGGCTGAAGGGAATCCTCCTTCTTGATAAACAATGCCCTCTGCCCAGGCAGGTCCAAAGGTCAGAACAAACCCTGCCTGCCTGGTAGGAGATTCCCAAAAGCAGGTTTTTTAAGGTTTAAATTATAACCCCATATGGTAATGTAATGATTCTTATAGGTTGCATGCAAATATTGTAGAGTTTGTAACTTGTTTCAGATTGGTTAAAGAGAATTAGAATATTCAACAGAGAAGATGATTTATTGTATTGTAAATGGCAAATCGCTCTCTTTTTGCTCTCTCTTTTTGCCTCTTTCTCTCTCTGTCTCTGGCCTGCTCTGAGCTGTGTCTTGCAGCCCAGCAGCCTCTGACACCCACGCTCTTTCACAATAAACTCCCATGCTCTAAACCCATCTTTAAAGATCTCTCGTTTCTATTTTACCCTCATAACCAAATCCCACAGAGTTAAATCCTACAAGATATCTCACCACATCCCCTCAAAATTTTCCACAAAGCCTGGAATATTACTCCTGGATGTTCCCCAGGCCATTGGCAGGTGGACACACTGTGAGTGAGGCCAATATCAGAAATTACACTATTAACCTTCTTTGCAGCCCAAAGATGGTACAATTTTGGTCTCAACTACAAGTTTGGTGATGTTTGGTGATGTTTCAGCCCATTGAAACACGCTGTAGGAGCTGTGAGTTGCTCTGCTGCTCAGACACCTCTGACAATAAACATCAGCTGAAGGAGTCCAATGAGTCTCAGAGCATCCTCCAGCCAAGAGAGGTTGTACAAAGCCAGACTGCAAAGCAGAGGGGACTGAAATTCCCAGTCACAGGTATCCAGATGCCTCAGGGCTAGCCAGAACACCTCCCAGGGGCTGGCAGATCAAAGTCATGACCTCAGGTTGTAGCCCAATTGTTGTCCAGGTAAGTGTGGTGACCGAGTCAAACTGAGGGGAACTCTGGGCCACAAAACCAGCGGGAAATTATCTTTAAGAAACCCAAAGTCAGAGTAAATAACTCTCTAGGTTCCTACCTAAAAAGCAGAGTGCTCCATAACTATATCCTCAGAAGATATTTCCCAGGAGCAGTGCACTTCTGATAAACACAAAATATTCCTCATATTGATTGCAACAAGACTTTTTAAAAATTAAATAGAAGAATTTCTCTAAAATACTGAAATGTCTAATTTCAAGAAATTGTATTTAATCTCAACTCATATATCTTTTCATGTCTTCAGCAGATTTAAATTTAAATTTAAGAGAGTTTTTTCATATAAATAATCAGCTGAGTTTTTCTGAAAAGGTACCATATATATATATATATATATCCGATTTTTATTTTTTATCTAAATTCAGAAAAATGTGAATTATGAAACCTTTAAGTTTTCAACAAAGTGAGAAAGAAAAATCTTTTCTCTAACCTGCTTTGCTCACAAAGCAGCTCCCCAAAACTGAGATGCTCAAAAGCATTGTCATCAAAAGTTCTTGTCCCAAGTTTTTACATCTTGTCCCAAGGCCCAGGTTTTGGATCTCATTTCTCCAAGGTTATTGCTGTTCTCTCATTAACTCCGGGGCACATTTCTTTTGCATCACTTTTCCCTGCATTTCTAGCTGTAGTGTAGGGGAGTTTCAGGTAAACACTGGTGCTGCCATCACTGACACCCTTTATTTGGGAGTTATTCACAAGGAAGGAGAAAAATGGGGTGGAAGAGATGCTTGGCCATAAGTGTTTTGAAATGCTCCTTCTAATGCCAACCCAGAGAGTTTCTCTAACTGCAAATTTCACTGTCAGCTGCAGAAAAGCAACATTTCTCATTTATTCTGAGAGGTGACTCAGAGGGGTGCTGGTGAGGGTTTGCTCAGCACCTGCTCCTGTTTCAGACAGCCTTTACCTGGAAGCAGCCCCAAACCTGGCATTTCTGCAGATGAACTCCAGTCAAGACACCAGGGGACATGAACACTGGGTGGTGGCACCTTGTGCTTAGGGATAATTAGTGAAGAGATGATGACAAACACAACAAAAACTGGCAAAGGTGAATGGAGGGCTCTGCAGCCCTGAGAACCAGCCCAGGAACTGCAGCCTGCAGGAGTTACTGCCACCTCTTTCCTGTTCTGCCTCTTAACACCACTCTGCAGCACACACAGAATTGCTGCCACTTCATGGGAGCGGAAATATTTCTCCATTTACCCTGTCCATCAGCTCCACAGCTAAAAAATTATTCATACAATGAAATGCCATCAGAGGAGACATGGGGGAAAGAGAAGGAGCCCCAAATTCCAGTTCCAACACCAAGATATGGAGAAACCTTATTTTTCCTCTTCCTAACACCCTTCTCCTCGGTCTAATACCCCATATAAAGATGTAAAGGAAATCCAGCTCCTTTAAAGGGCTGATGACAAGAGCTATGACATTGTGAAACTGATAATGCAAAAAATGTTTAAATATCCTCCCCGCCAAGCTGTGCTGAGTAAGTCAGGTAATCACTAAGGGGTGCACAACCATTTTATGGGTCATCAAGTGATAAAGCTAATATGCTGCTTAAACTCCCCAGGAGAGAGGTCTCATTTGGTTGCATCAGGCCATTACGCAGGGTTGTAAAAAATGCAATTGTTTGATTTGCCTAAGTACAGGTGAGATGCAATAAAAACCCCTCATTTGCCATCCCTTGCTGTGTTATGGCAATCTCAAAGCAGGGACTGACCTTTTTATTTGTTTGTGAGGCACTATTCTTACCTACAGTACCGTAGAAATAAAACTTAAGTATTTGTATGGGTATACATAATCTATTAATGCTATGGCAGGGTGCAACGGGAATGAAAAGAGGCCTTTTCAAGATGAAGCCACCCAGACCAGGAAACATCATTTCCTCGAGTTCACACCAGCATCTTCAGGCTTGGGGGAAGGGAGGAAGGGGAGAGGGGAGGGTAAGCGCTCTCTTGGTTAAAAGCAGAATGGATCCCAAGCAAAAAAAGGTCAAAGAGGGAGAAATAAAAGCGTTGGGGAAGAGAGGAGGAGAGGAAGAAAAGGACCCCGGGAGCATTACATCTTGATCAAGGAATGACTGATAATATTCCAGCGCACCATCTTTCAGGGCCCTCGTTTGATGACAAAGCACGGACAGCATCCCACATCCATTATCCGCTTCCCTCCCCGAGGCGAGCGCATCAATAACGCTCCCCGCGCCTCCCGGTGCCGCGTCCCCCCGTCTGCACGGCTGCCGACGGCTGCTGGGCATTTCCATGCGGCCCCCGCATCATTACAGCCCGCCAATCCTTCACCGCCCGCGCCCTGCATCCTGCTGCTGCAGCCCGGACACGGCTTTAACCGGTTCCTCTCCTCCGGGGACGCTCCCTCCCGTAAAAAAAAAAAAAAAAAAATTAAAAAATTAAAAAAAAAAAATCAGTTTCTCCTCCCTTATGGGTGGTGAAAAAGCGCCCGGCGTTTGGGCACGGCCACCCCTTCTATGGCAGTGCTCTGATTTTGCTTCTCCCCGCCGTTTAATTCACCCTCCTCCAAGGGGTTAACAAAGTGATTTTGGGTGGGAACATCCTCAAACTTTTTGCCATAATTCGGATTAACAGTCATATTTTTTCGGCCATCTGCGGCTATCCAGGAGCGGAGTAGGATCCTGGCACAGGTGGTTCCATCAGCCTGGTGGCCCTGGGTAGGAGGGTGTTTTGATTTCCTCCCAAAACCCAAGGATGGGCTCCAAGACCCTCAGAATTTAGGGGCAGATCTGCACTGCTCGTCTGCCAGCTCTGGGTGAAGTTGTAACAGGTCAGCTTGGGAAGGAGAGAAGTTCCACACTGCACTGGGAGCCTGCTGAGGGTCTTGGCAGCATCTCAGAGGGTGCTCAGGCCTGCAAGGACCAGCAGTGGCAGTTTTCTTAAAAAATTGACAATGGATCCTTCCCAAAGCTCCAGCTGAGGTGTTACTGGTGCGAAGGAAATGAGGAAGGTACCAAGTGAGGGGAACAAATTTGGAACATGAGTTGGTTAAAGCTCTGGCTGGCACAAGGTTAAGGAAAGTCTGTAGCACTCTGATACCTGCCTGGCTTTTCAGCAGCCTTGAGTGACTTCTCTCAGCTGCTTCTGTGCCTGCGTTTTCCATTTCGCAGAATCCTAGAATATTTTGGGTTGGAAAGGACCTTAAAACTCATCTCATTCCATCCCTGCTATGGGCAGGGACACCTTTCCCCTGGACCACGAATTTATTGTGGACACAACAGTGCAGCTTCAGATGTGGTGAACATCAAAATGGGGACAGGAGACACCTGCTTGGAGCTGTAACAGCAGAAGTTCTTCCACCTCTGCCATGCCCAGCCCAAAAATGATTGCTCCTTACCCACTGGAACTGGCAGAAATTCCTTTTTTCCCCCTCTGCAATAGCCAAACACCGCCTGCCCATTCTGCCTCTCCATCACGGGTCACCCAACCAGGTGGTGGAAAGCAGAGCACACCTAAGAAAAGCAGCAGAAAGCTTTTCTTCAAATTACTGGTTCAAATCCCAGCAGGATCAGCTGGTGGATTTGAAACTAGATCAGGTAACTTCCAGGCAGCTTTGTGAGCTGCAGGAAAAGATTACTTAGTTCAAGTCCTTTAAAAATAAAAACTCAGCAAATCAGGAAAATTTTTGTCTCTTAATAGAGCTCCCCTTTCACTCCTAGGTTAAACAGGAGAAATTCCAGGCACATCTGGTTACATCAGTAATGAATCTTTGACAGTGCTACAAAACACATAGGAGTTTTTAGATGTGGTGCATCTAAACAGAGAGAGAGAAAAAAAAAGTTTCTCAAACATCCCAGACCCACCAGGGTTTTTTTACTCTTGAAGGAGCAACAGGGAGCTCAGCCCATTTCCTCTGCCTTCCCCACCACAGGTTTGCACTGCCTGCATGCTGCAGTTAGAGCCAGGGCTCAACCATCACTCCATCAGCTCTAAACACACCAAAACCTTCTCCTCTGGCAGGAAAAGATACGATGTGAGGGACTGAAACCTGTACTTAACAGGGAGAGGTGAGGGCCAGGCGCTCTCCAACCTGTCACCTGCTCCAGGACGGGCCGGGAGGGAAAGGTCAGCTCCATCAAAGCAGCCAGCAAAGTAAGCCAGTTAATAGCAAACCTGTTTCTAATTGCTTGCTGTATTATCGCTACACCTTTCACCACCTGAGACCACCAGGAACCCATTCAAAGCCTTGCTTCCTAGCTTATACATAAGCCTTTCATGTTTTATTATAACCCTGACAATTTTTTTTTTCTTTCATTTATGTGCGGGCAAAAACAGCTCTGCCGCTAACCTCAACAGACAGAGGGACTTTCTAAAGCCTTATTTCCACATACATTGCTTCCAGAAACCCCCAGAAGATCCCCTCCCCAGATCCCTGCAGCCTGTATGAATGGCTGAATGTGATGCCAGCACCCTCAGCAGCAGAATTTTCATTTTTCACCCTCCACCTTCACGCGGGTGATGGAACACCCCAGTGCTCCTCACACCGTGGCCGTGCTCTTAAGTGCAGTCTGTTAATTTAAGTGCCCTGCCCTCAGCTTGGCAGGAGCAGCCACAGCGTGGAGGAGATGCTCCAAGGAGTTCCACAAGAGCTCTGGGTGCTGGCAGCTCTGACCGTGGCCTCTAAATATGTGCAGCCCTCTGTGCAGCCACCCAGGAGCTCCCTCCAGCCCACCTGAGCTGACTTGTGTGTCCCTGAGCTTCCCTGCAGTGTGATCCAAGCAAAGCCTTAGGAAAGGGCTGGGATGCAGAGCATGGGGAGCCACTCAGACCCACAACTTCGTAATTCTTGACTCTGAGAGAATCACAGAATTATTTAGGTTGGGAAAGCCCTTGACGTTCATCAAATTCAGCCATTCTCCCAGCATAACCAAGGCCACCACTGACCCATGTCCCCAAGTGCCACATCCATGTGGCTTTCAAACCCCTCCAGGGATGGGGACTCCAACACTACCCAAGCAGCTGTGCCAGGGATTGAGGGCCTTTTCCATGAAGCAATTTTTTTAAACTTGCCCTGGCACAGCTCAAGGGCACTTTCTCGAAGTCTGACCTTGGGACTTTAAGTTTGAAGCCCTCTGGGAATAACCATGAGCTGTCTGAGTTCAGCTCTGCTCCCTTGGGATCCCAACCTTGGGTCTACCCAAAAAGCCCCCTTTTTTTGTCAGTTTGTTTTTCTTGTTTGTTTGTTTTTCGTCCTTTTTGTGGGATGGCAAGTCCTGGCCAGGTGTGGGAGGGAACTGCATCCTCTCTCCTCCAGCCCCAGGACTAAGTCCCTGGCACTGAGCACCTCTCTCCTCTCTGATTCACCTTTCCCTTGACAGACTACACCTCTGGCAGTGAATTCCTCATCACTGACTATTAATATTTCATGGCAGCACCAGGACAGCACCACGACAGCTGCCTCAGAAACACGGGCAGACCATCCAGATAACCCCATCACTAAATAGGTTTGGGTTGTTCTGGCATTGCAAGGTGGGTTTTTTTGCACAGCTCAAGGTTAAGCCAAGGGCCACTCCCCATCAGCACCACCTTGCCCTCAGTTTTCAGGCAGAGGTGGGAATTCACTGAATTACAGCCAAACCCAGCCTTGCTCCATGCTTAATCCTGGCTCAGCTGAGCCCCAGCCACCTTGTCTCTGCTTCTTCTTCTTTTTTTTTTTTTCTTTTCCCTGTTATTTAAATCATTTTGAGCAAGAAAGTAGGCCATGAAAAAGGGGGTAGCATTGTTTTAATAATTAGCAATTACGATCGCTGCAATATTAATTGCATATTTCCATAGCAAACATCCCCCTGGAGGGGAAAAGTGAACGGTGGTTAGAGACCGCCGAAGCCTAAAACTGGAATTCCTGGGAACAGGGAGGGGAAAAAAAGGGAGAGAGAATATGAACTTCTTACATTCAAGTAAATTACTACAGGGATTCCTCAGAAACCTTTAATTAGCCCTGCTCTGCTGTCGCATTGATTGGTCTGAAACTCATCAATTATTCAATGGCAGCAGCTCTTTCTCTCTCTTGCATTTTCCCCCCCTTCTTTCCATCCTTTAGGTGGAAGAGCCAGTTCTTAACCTGCTGGGGCATTTCTGTTTCCATGCCACTGAGCCCTGGGCCAGGGAACTCAGCTTGATTTCCAACCTCCAACCCAAACCCTGTGGGGACATGGCCTGATCTTCATGCTGGAGGAAAAAGGTTCTATGCCCTTGCCTTGCAGTGGGGCCAGCACACTCTAAGGTGGCCCATGCTGGTTTTTAGGGTTCACTCACCATCCCATCTTGGGTTTTTGCTCCTCAGCCTCCAGAAGTGGGGTTTTCCAGGTGCTCCTTATCCCTGAGGTGTGGCTGCCACCTGAGGGAAAGAAGGTGCCATGGCTTTTCCCAGGTGAGGGACACACTTCCATGTTGGGAAACATCCTTTGGAGAAACCAGAGAAATGAGCTCTGCCAGAAACTCCCTCATCAGCCTGAAGGTGAAAGCAGAGCTGACCTGGATTTGACTGTTGCCCAGCCAAATTTGGCCTGGGAAGAGTAGAATTCTGCATGCACAGCACTATTTGCTGTCATTGTTCCACTGGCTCGTGGCTGGAAAACCAGCGATGTCCACCTCAAATTGGTCACTTTCTCCAAAAAGCCACAGATTCCACATGTTCATTTACTTCATCCCTGGCAGTGTTCAAGACCTGATTGGACATGGCTTGGAGCAACCTGAGCTGTGAAGGTGACCCTGCCCATGGCAGGGGAGTTGGAATGACATGGTTTTTGGGGTCCCTTCCAAGCCAAACCATTCCATGATTCTGTGATTTCCCAAACAAGGCACAGCCCTCCTCAGCTGATCCCAGCAGTGTCCCAGCACCACCTGGCTGGGCTCATTTATCCCACCAAGCAGCAAACCCATGCTCAATGCCTATTTTGGCAACCAAAAGCACTGATAGACCTGGGCCTTCCAACAGCACCCAGCCATGGCAGCTTCTCAGCTACAACTCGCAGATGAACTTGCAGAAATCAAACTTGCAGCAACCAAAATCCATCCCTTCTTGCCTTGCTCTGTTTAAACCCTTAGCAGAACAACTTTCCTGTGTGTATTAGCCAGTGTATTTTTCAATCCTATTTATTGCCCAAATTCTCCCTAAGGTCTGGTTTCTGGAGACCCCAGCATACAATTCCCAGACTACACAGCTCAGGGGAGCAGCCTGCTCACCTTCACTTTTAGGAGAGAGACAAACTCACTGAGAATACACTGTACAGATCTAGTTAAGAGTTTTGTTTTTCGGGCTTTGTTCTAAACAAGAAGCCTTTTCTTGAATTTGTAACTTTGAGAAATTTTGGTTAGCTATGCAAAATTTGCTGGATGCCAAATATTTCTTTTTCCTTTTGATACACGAAATTTTAATTTCTTTTTTCCAAGTCTAACCCACATACACTTTTTAAGAATGAAATGGACTCGTGGGGTTTTTCCTTTTCCCAGGCTGAATTTTGACTTCTGTCCTCTCTTCTTCCCAACACAAGATTTATGAGAAATTAAGATCACAGACTCCTGGAAGGGTTTGGCTCGAAGGGACCATCAAGATGTGTCACTCTACCCCCTGCCATGGGCAGGGACACCTCCCACTGTCCCAGGCTGCTCCCAGCCCCAATGTCCAGCCTGGCCTTGGACACTGCCAGGGATCCAGGGGCAGCCCCAGCTGCTCTGGGCAACAATCCAGTTAGGTGAGTAACAATTTGAAAAGTAATTCTGGGCACTTTACCATGCGAATGGCTCCAGCTTTTCCCCTGTTTTTGCAAACATGAGGAAATTTTGTTCTCCTCCTACAAGAAAGACAGAAGGATTTTTGTATGTGGTGATGGGACAAGGGGGAATGGCTTCCCAGTGCCAGAGGGCAGGTCTAGATGGGATGTTGGGAAGGAATTCCTGGCTGTGAGGGTGGCACAGGGTGCCCAGAGAAGATGTGGCTGCCCCACCCCTGGGAGTGCCCAAGGCCAGACTGGATACATGTGAGAGAAGAGAAGGATTTGAATGCCAAACCACAAGAGTGGCTTATCTGTGCTTGTACCTGTGGAAAAAAACAGATTTAAACCAATAGGGAGACAAAGTCAGGGTGGAAAAATCCCTTTGCCTTGGATGCTGGTGGAAAGATGAGCCACCCAAAAGTACATCCTGCCCAGAGCACCCCATGTCCTCCCCACCAACATCCACTGGCCTAGGGATCAGATTGAAAGGTTCTCCCTTATTTTCCAGCCCCTGAAAAAACTGGGAGAAAAACAGCATCTGTGACCTGTAAGCAAAGGGGTTTTATTCTTCTCTTAAAGATAAGAAAAAAAATATTTTAAAGGGTTGTTTGGTTTGATTCTATTTGTTTCACTTAATTTTTTTTCAAAGATGGCAGTGGTGACAGGGGCTTCACATTTCCCATGTAACTTTGGATCATTTCAAAACACTATTTAGAAATTTAAATATGTAATTTAGATTAACTTGTAATGATACTTTCCCTCTAAATTTTTGAATATTTTGTTTCTAGACAGAATCTGTTTCATTTGATATTATTTAGTAAATGTTTAGTGAATTTGTTCACCTTTTGACATGGGAATGATTTGTGTTTCTCCTCCAGCTTTCACTCACCTCTAATACGCTCTATAGGTTCTTTGGGGGTGAGCTTGGTTTAGAATTTGCCATTTAAAGCAAAGAAAGGAATTAATAATTGAAGTTGACTTTAAAAATAAAAACAACCAAACTAAAAATAAAAAAAAAAATTACATTATCCAAAAATCAGGACTTCTGGTGCCACACTAGGGGTCCATCCCCAGGTGTCAAGGATGTGCCTGAAGACCCTGGGAAGGTTGGGATGATCCCATCAGATATCCCGAGCTCTTCCTGCTCCTGCATCTCCCGTCCAGGGATATCTGCAAAGAAGTCACAGATGAATACAGGCAAAAAAAAAAAAAAAAAAAGGAAAAAAAAAGGAAAAAATCCAAACCAAACAAAACCTGAACCCTTTGCCCCAAGAGGGGGATAAGAAATGATGTATTGACTATGAATTTCATTTATCTTCCCACCTTCCCCGGCTCGAGCCGCTGCAGCGGCGCCGCTCGCGATGCGCGCACACACATTAGCCCGTGTATTTCCCATCCTACTTATCCCCTGGAATTTATTCTAAAGCTCGCTTTTGGAAACCCATAAGTAGGGCATAATTCGGAGGATTTGGTATTCTGGTCAATGTTTCGCCGAGTGGTTATTCCGCGAGCCGTGATGTCGTGGAGAAATGAGTCTTTAAGTAAATAAATTTTATATATAGTATAATATAAGGCGCCAAAAAGTGCATAAAATTTGACTTACATCATGTCACATTTTAATATTTAATTGTAATATATAAAATCAGTTCACGTAGATCTCATCAGAAACACTGAGGACATTTGATTTGCTGGACAAACACTTTGAATCTATTTTACCCTCAAACAGGAAAAATCTGTTTCCTTGCTCCAGGCAGATCTTCCAGCTCACAACAGGCAGTCAGGCGTGGCTGTGTCACCCAGAATTGGCAGAAATGTCACCAGTTAGAAACTTTTTTATTTATAATATTTTCAATCCCTTTATTGAGATCTGAAGCCCACCTGCTCATCCCAGCACTTTCTGCAGGACGTGGGAATTCCTCTGCATCCTGTGCTAAAAACCACTGTATTGCTATTAAAAGTCATCAAAAATATTCATACTACTAGCTTTTTGTAAACCACTGGATTATTTTCTCTGCTTTTAAAGGTAATTGGAGGAAAAAAGGGGGACATTTTTTCCCTGGCTCTCCATGTCCCATCGTCCCTGTCCACCTCCTGAAAGCAAGGAGAGAGGAAGAAAAATTGAGGATAACACTTTTCCCTCATTTTTCCTTATTTGTTTCCCTTTATAATTTAAAGTACAGACAGGAAGCGTTACTGTTTTTTAAGAATGAAGACAAGGGTGCTCAAATTTCATATGAAGTCATGACACTGCTTAGGAAATGACCAAAGAGAATTGGTCAAAAAATTAAACAAAACCACACTTTTCCCATGACAGTGAACACATAATTAAAAAAAAAAAAAAAAAAAAAGGAAAAGAAACCAAACAACAAACCTCTAAGGTGTCTTAAGAACAAGCATTATTTTGGAGAAAGTATTTAATTGGATTTTTATGGGATACATCGAAAGAATTTGCCTCAAATGCAGTTTTATCTTTGTTGTTATAATTTACATTTCATGGCTTAAAAAAAAAGAAAAAGTCAGAATTTTGCTGTTTAATCCTTACTCCTCATAGAGGAGGGGGCAAGGATTTAATTGTTGCTAATTTTGTTAATCCCCTGATCAAGCCACCGTTGATCCCAACCATTTCCCTCCGCATTCCTAAGACATTTCCCCTTCCCAGGAATACAAGTTCACACCCCGACTGAACAGAGGAAGGACTGTGTGGGCTACAGACCCACAAAACTTGCCCAAAGACACTTAAAAAATGCGGGGAAGGGGTTGAGAGAGGAAAAATCACCTTCTCTGCCCCTAAGAAGTCTTTTTTTCCCACCAGGATCAACCCTGATGCCGCAGCCTTGTGCTGCAAAGAGGGGACACCAAAACTCCACCTGCCTCACATTTTTTTTCCTTTAAGCTGATGCGTGTAAGACTGGATCTCTACTGTAAGGCTTTTTCTCTTGAACTTTTTTTTCTCCTTTTTTTCTTTTTTTTTTCCCCCAGTTCTCTCACTGTCACTAAAGCAGAAAACACACACGTGCATCCCTGTCTTTAAGAGAACAAGGGTTACTTTGCCCCTCTCCTCCCTGCCCACCCCCCAAAATTCAAGGAGAACATACAGCTCATGAAAATTTAATGCCATATGTAACAAAGCAAAATGAATATTTAATTGGGGCTTTTATGTGAAACCAGATAACAAAACCAGTTACACGCAGAGGGGGGAGAAAAAAAAATAATAATAAAATTAAGCCGCTCTAATGTTTGAGAAAAACTGGTACTGAAGCAGTTAAGCTATTGGCAACAAGCGGCTCCTAATAAACACTCAGCTAATTCTGTAGGAAAAGCACTAATTAGAAAAGCAATAATAATCGGTGTAATTGCTCTAAATTACCCTCCTCACAGAGAAGTGTGTTTGGATACTGCAACGCAGCTGCTCCTGCTTCATCCAGGCGCTCGCAGCCAAGGACGCTCCGCTTTTCTCTGCTGCCCTCTCCAGGTCCGGGAAGGTGGAAGAGCGGCCACCTCTCACATCCCAGGGAAAACACGGGGAAATCCCGCACTCTGGGCACCTTTGGGTGTCACAGCCTGCTCTGCTGGCATCCCCCGGGGCTACAAAGAGCTCAGCACTGAGCTCCAGAGCTGGGCTCAGAGTGAGAGCTGAAAAGGAGGTTGGTAGGTCCCTCTGGATGCCCAAAAAAAGTAGAGCTCAGTGTTCAGGACACATTTGGTAGGTGAGGGTGATGCTGGAATGATTTTTGTCTTTTCTTTATATACCTTTTACACAGTTCTGTGTATCCACAAGCATTCGCATGCATGCTTGTAATCCTTAGTGTGGTGCTCAGTGTTCTGTAAGTGTCCTGTGGACCCTGAGACTGAACAGCCCAGAGCTGCAGAGCCAGGGACACCAAACATTCCCACTAGCTCAGGAAGCCAGGGTTTCGTAGCAGGACAGATTCTGGAAACTCGAGCTGAGCCCAGCCCAGCCCCAGCATTGGGCTCCCTTGTTGGATCTGGGCTGTGGAAAGTCTAGAACTGGTGTGTGTGACTGACGGGGGTGCATTTGCCACGCTGGCACCTGGGGGAAGTGGATGCATCAAACGGGATCCTGATTCAAACACTGAGGGAAAGACCCCAAAACCCTCTTAATTGTGTCTGGCTGCATTTTCATAACACCAGGAAAAAGACTCAGCACTTAGCTTAGAGTGAGAGCTAAAGGGAGGTTGGTAGGTCCCTCTGGATGTTCAAAAAATTAGTAGAGCTCAGAGGTCAGGGCACATTTGGCAGGTCAGGGTTTTGTAGGTGATGTTCACAGCGTGGTGGGGCTTTGATCAAGAGCTGGAGAGCAGCATCCCTCAGTGGGGATCGCCCTCTCCCCACATGACATTGATCCAGAAGCACAAGAGGGATGAAATCCAGAGCTCTTAGACACCCAGATGCAGCAGAGAGCTCAGAATTCAGCTCTTGGTGCAAAAAACCAGAAATACCAGCTCCTCTCCAATGCATGGAGCAGAAGTCCATGAGGATGCTGTGTCCTCACAGGGCACCCAGCAGGCAGGTGAGGACTGCCTGGATGGGGCCATGGGCTACCTGATTTAGTGGTGGGACCTCCCTGAAAATGGCAGAAGGGCTGGAATGAGATGATGATTAAAGTCTCTTCCAACCCAAACCATTCTGCAATGGTTCCATGACTGAATCAGCTTTTCCTCTGCAAGGGGCTCCCAACGTTTTGTTTTAAAACTCATGATCGTGGACATGACAACCCTGAAGATGCTGTGTTTTCCTCTGTTCAGATTACAGTCAGATTTTAGATATAAGGAGCCCACAAGTGCTCCCCCACGCTGTGTACAGAGCATGGAAATTATTGGTGTAACGATGCTCTGCTGTGCAATGTTTTTGATTATTGGCAAATGTGTTTGCGTTAGCTTAAGTAATAATGAACAGAATAACAAACTTCCATTGATTGTGTGTCTGCACCAGCCAGAGAGGCTGCACGAGGGCTGATAACTGGCATTTCCAGAGCATTAAATTACCTCCCCACGCAGTAAAGGTCAGAGCTATTGGAGATGACCAGTGTACAGATGAGGCTTTAGCCCAACCACACTGTTTTCCTCCAGCTGCAATGCTGAGATCTTCTTTCTCAAAAAAAAAAACAAAAAAAAAAACAAAAAAAAAAAAAGGAAGAAAAAAAGATAAATTAGCTGCAGACCGAGAAGCCCTGCAGTGAGTTACCAAACTAATACCTGAACAAGACAAAACTGCAGCAAATTCTCTGTCAGGTCCACGAAAATGGTTACTGAGTTCCCCTCTGGAAGCTGAATCTACAGATGTTGGATACACTAGGACAACTCCAAAATCTTCTCCAAAAGCAGGGTGGTTTTTTCATTCATTTCACTCCCAACAACTCCCACAGCTGTAGAAGCATTGATCTTTTTTTTTTTCCCCTTTTTAATTTAATTTCTCTCGTCTTGATGAAATCATCAGGGGGAAAATCATTCCAGTAACAAGGTAAAAAGGTCAGAGCCCATCCCTAAAATTTTCTCTTTAATCAGGAAAGAGGTGCAAAGACCTAAAAGGGAGTTTTGGAGAGCCAAACCCCTCCTGAGCTTGGTTTAATCCCCTCCCTTCCAGCACAGCCTCCGAGGGCGGACAGTCACACTCCAAGTTTCCCTGTGTAATTATGTTTAAATACTCATTGCTACCATGCTTGCTTCAGCGTTATTTATATCAGCTTAACGATCCATTAAACAAATACTGTACTTTGGGAAGTGCTACTCTGCTTATGAACAATTACAGTTTTTCCAGCGTTCAGCAATCTTTACCACAAGACTGACGGTGATGGTGCAGAGCTGGCTTGGAGTAGGGGCTTGGGGCTTCTGGGGGCCTGGGGAACAGATTTTGGCATAATTAACATAACCCTTCCTTGGGTTTGTTTGTTTGTATTTCAAAAAGTTTGAGGACATTCAGAATTTTTTTTTTTTTGCTTAGGTTGGTTTTCTGTGGGTTTTGTGGTTTTGGTTTTTTTGTCTGTTTGCTTGGTGGTGGGTGGGTGTGGGGGTTCTATTTGTTTGTCGTTTATGTTTTGGTTTTTTGTTTTGCTTTGCTTCGTTTTGTTTTTTTTTAAAAAAAAAACACCTTTCTGTAGTAACCCAAATTAATTGTAACCCTACGGCACTCAAGAGGAGATTCCTACCAGGCAGGATTTCCTCCACCAGAGCCCAGCCCTGTGAATACTTGCAGAGTTTTGGTGCAGTGGTCAGGCTCCAGGCAGAGAAGCTCATCCCATGAGAAATGCTGACCCTCCTCACCACAGCCCTTCTGTGTCCAGCTGGACACACTGGGCAGTCCCACAGTGACCACGAGTTTGGCCAGGAAGGAAAGACGTGGCCCTGGCCCCTGTGCTGAGCCCTGGGATGACCACGGGGTGGGAAGGAGCCCACAAACCCTCCCAGAAATCTGGGCCTGTTCCAGGACCTCGGGAATGGGGAGCATTGGTTTAACTAAAGTGGGGCTTTGAGTGCAAGAAGTGCAAAGAAAGAAATCCAAGGGTGAGGGAAGAGATGGGATTTGGGTCCCACCCTTCTGAGGCAGACTTTGTCCAGATCAGTAGGACATAACAGGCACAGTGGTGCCTTGCAAGCCCATCATTTCTGCCCACAATTGGTCTAATTAATTTAAAAAACAATTTAAATGGTCTTAAGTTGGGCAGCTGAGCTTATTTTATCCTTCCAGTTTGCTGCGTAGAGCACAAGAGAGAAGAGTGCCAAGGAGCTGAAGTTGTAGGTGGACAGAGACCATCCCATGCCAAAGTGGTGCATGGGGAGGATTTGGGGACATCAGGGGGACCTTCCCAGCCCTGGAAGCTTTCAGGGCTCTGGGATCCCACAGGCACTGGCAGCAGCTCAGGTCTGCCAGAGCTGGGGAACAGTTTTGTGTTCCACCTAATTAGGGTGGCTGGATCTGCCTGAAAGGCGTGCCGGGCTCTTTCATGTGCCCAGTCACCCTTTACTCCTTTCTAAAGTGCTCTCTTGTGTCTTAAGGCCTTGTCTTATTGTGCTTGGCCTGGCAGAGTGGAAAATTTAATTTTAAACTAATTAGTTTCTAAGTTGCTGAATATCCTCGAATTACCGGGCATCACCTTTCCCAAAGGGGAAGAACAACATAACTCACCTGTATCCAACATTTGACACTGCTGGAGTCAAGAGCATGGAAACAAAGGACCCCCAATTGCTCATTGTCTTGTCTCAAAGGTCAAGAGTCGTTTCTGACAAAGCTCTAATTAATAGTTTATAACCCGCAACTGACCAGAGTCTCTTTTGTTAGCATTTAATATTATTAGCTAAAGGTTCGCTTTGAATGCAGAATGAGATTACCTTTGAAATCAACTTGTTCAGCTCTCCTTGGTCTTCAAACAAGGCTGCCCTCCTGCTCATCACCGAGTGTTCCTGACTGGTCTTCACCTGACACCAAATCAATGACGTGCTCTTGCTCTGATTACTTGGTCACTGGAAGGTCATATGGATATAAATGCTCTTTTCCAATTATTCCCATCAACGGGCCAGTATTCACACAGAGACCGGCCAGCTCCTCAGAGCTAACAGCAGCAGCAATGACCTTCCACGTTTTGGGTTTTTTTCTGAGTTTGTACAACATTTGTGTCACTCTGTCAGCACAGAATCACAGAATTGTTCAGGCTGGAAAAACCCTCCAAGATCATCAAGTCCAACCATTCCCCAGCACTGCCAAAGCCACCCCTGACCCCATCCCCAAGAGCCACATCTACACAGCTTTTAAATCCCTCCAGGGATGGGGACTCCACACCTGCCCTGGGCAGGGACAGCCCTTTCCATGAAGGAATTTTCCCTAACAGTTTTCAATAAATGCAATAGTTTCCAAGCAGTTCCTTCGGAATTTGCTCCTTTTTGGTTTCTTTTTTCCTTTTGTCCTTTGAAACACATTCCAACAATCCCAGGCATTAGGGATAGGCATAGGATTGATTTCTCTTTGGGATTACAAGCTTCCATTCCCTGTTTGGTTTTGGAAGAGGCTTTGGAATGAAGCAGCACCACATTTTTATGGCAGCAAATCATCCTCTCTCCTGCCTGCTGACCTGAGCTGATGGCAGTGGTAGGGACATCCTAGCAGGGTTTGGGGAGGGAAGGTGCAGGAGGAGTTGTGCACTCTTTTTTTTTTTTAAATGGAGCACTTAAAAGTATATTTTTTTCCAACAGAATCAATTCAGAATGGAAAATATTTTAAATACTAGAAGTTCTTTTAATCTAACAGTGTTCCTTTGAGGCATTCCCTAAAATTTTTCTTAAAAGCCCTTCCCATGACCTAAACTTCTGTCAGAACAGAAGTTAAAAGTCACAAGATCAGGATTATTCCTCAACAATTGTTTCAGTTAAGAGGAAAAAAATTATCTTCAGTGCAATGTGCCACAGATGGCTGCCACATCTCTGTGGCACATGGGAAGACCCACATCCTTGCCTGTTCCAGCAAACCCTGGAAAGATGCTGCTGGCATGGCCACAAAAAGCCATTTCTGCTCTGCAAAAGGCGCCTGCTCCATGGTGTGGTCACTGATCTCACCCCTTTCCCCAAGATGTGCTTTGGTTCCAGCCCTTCTGCTTTTCAGTCCTTCTGTTCCTTCCAAAACAACTCCCCAGTTTTGCTTTGAGAGCTCTTGTGCCTGAACACCTCATGGCAGGTGCCCAAATTCCCTGCCCTGCTCTCCTGCTTCTCCTGACACCAACAGCCACCACCAGGATCTGCCCGTGGCCGAAGGGACAATGTCCAGAGCCAGCACGGCCACTGCCAGGGCCACCACGGTCACCCAGCCTGCAGCTGTGCCCCCACAGCCCTCTGCACAGGGATTTTGGGGTGGCAGGAGCCATCCTCCATCCACAGCAGGCACTTTGTACTGCTCACCGTGCCCTGGCATCCCCAAAAGTGGTACCTGAGCCCCACACGGCCTTCTCCTCTCATGGAGGACACAGAGATGATGTGAGTGGGCTCTCCCAGGGACAGGGGACATGGAAAGGTCACACCGTCAAAGCACACTCTGCGTTTTGGGATTTCCCCGAAGCACTGAGCAGTCAGCCCGCGCTCTCCCATTCCCCGTTCTCTGCTGCCATCAGGTGGATTTTTCATTTTATTCAGCTAAAGGCTGCGAAATCCGAGTGCTTTTTCCCTGGGTTTACCCACGGGCAGCTGACTGTCTGGCCTTTGGTCACACAGGAAAAGCCACGGGTCTCTGAAGACACAAAGAGATCCCTGATGTTCTGTCCCCTCCCAGGAACAAGCTGATTTTGGACACCACAGGGGCTGCCAAGACTCTGCAGTTAGTTTTTAGGTCTTGTTCTGGTCTCTTAAATCCGTGGTCTGGATCTCATCCCACCTGGAACAGCAGCATTATTTACCCTTCACTTCCCTTGCAAATCCCACCCTGGAGAGGGAATGTTTTAGGGGGTGTCAGGAGTCAGCACCAGCACCCACCTTGGCACAACACCAGCACCAGAAAGTTTCCTGCAAGTTTTTTTCAGGACCTGACAGTCTCCTGCACAGATGCCAAAAAAACCACAGGGCAGGGCTCATGTTCAGCAGGGAACCAGAGCGCCTGGAAGATCTTCTGGTGCCGAATGCACTGGAAGTGAAGCTACTGGCAGAGAAAGACAAGAAATGCACATCTTGATTTCCTACTAAGCAGCGAGAAGCTGCCCCAGACAAGAACTGATCCCACCTAATGTAACAAATGCATCTTCTTCCCAATGTGCCTCATGACTCAGAATCATGAAAGAGAATCCCAGAATGGTTTGGATTGAAAGTTCATCTCATTCTATGCCACAGGCAGGGACACCTTCCACCATCCCAGGCTGCTCCCAGCCCCAGTGTCCAGCCTGGCCTTGGGCACTGCCAGGGATGCAGGGGCAGCCACAGCTGCTCTGAGTAACCTGTGCACCACTCTCAGCATAAAAATCTTCCTTATTTGTACTCTAAACTGACACTCCTTCAGTTAAAAGCCACCACCTCTTGTTCTGTCACATCAGAACTAAAAAAATCTGTGTCCATGATTCTTCCAAAACCCCATCAAGTACTGGAAGGCTGCAATAAGGTGTTCCCAGACCCTTCTCCAGCTGAACACCCCCAGCTCTCCCAGCCTGGCTCAAAGCAGAGGTGCTCAGCCCTTCAACCATCTCCAGGGTCTCCTCTGGACTTAGCCCAGCAGCTCCACATCCTTCTTGTGCTGAGGACCCCGGGGCTGGATGCAGAACGCCAGGTGGGGCCTCACCAGAGCAGGCCTCATCAGAATTGCAAGGATTGCTTGAAACTGCATCATTTAAAAAGGTTTCTGGAATTGTTTTGCACTCCTGTAGGAAGCAGTAGCTGATTTAAAAGGTGTAAATCACTATTTCTCATGCAATAGCAGCAGCACCAAAAGCCCAGAGGATGATCCCAGCACAGAAATTCAGACAGAACGTGCTGCTGCAGAAGAACTTCGGTAGTCTGATGGAGGAGCCAGCCACCCTGATCCTGCTGAGACCCAGAACGCTGCCAGGATGCTTGGTGTTAGCTGCAGTCTGATGTGAAGTGTCACCCATAATTCTGGCTAATGCAGTATTGTACCTCTGAGATCCACCTCTGGTGATTTTTCCTGGATCTTCCATGGCATTTCAACCCCTTCCATAGCTGGGGAATCCAGCAGAGAGAGTTTTCCAGCTGATGGCATCTCCCTTTGCCAGGCTGATCCCCTGATTCCTGGCTGCCCAGAAGTTACTGCCTCACCACTGGCAGACCAAACAGGAGAGGAACATGAAGCTCACACTGTGGCAGGGCAAGAGGTGGGGATCTTCTTGAAGATTGGATAAGATCAATCCTCTGTTAAACCTATGATCCAAATTGGTGAGGGGACTCAAGATGCCATGGCAGGGGGGAGCCTGGACTGACAACAGCACAGCTGTGCCACTCAAAAACCCACAGGAGACACTCTCAAGTTACTGAGAAAATCCACAAATCAGAAGATCAGGATATTGAAGGAATTATCTTAAGTATCTGTAAGTCGCCAGGCACTTTTCTTCCCATCCTGGTGAAAAGAGGAGCTGGCACAGGGGCTCAGAGAAGCTGTGGCTGCTCCATGCCTGGAAATGTCCCAGGCCAGGGATGGGGCTTGAAGCAGCCTGGGATTAATGGAAACTGTCCCTGCTTATGGCAGGGGGTGGAATGGGAAGAAATTTTATGTCCCCCCAACCCGAAATTCTCTGTGATTCTGTGAAAACAACTCAACACTGATGCAGGAGCCAGATCCAATTCTTGAAGCACCAGCAAAACCAGAAGCAGAGCACGGCAAAGGCAACATGAGAGAAACACCACAAAAACTGTCCCTGCTTTGCAGGTGCACGAGGTGCTCGTGGCCTCCAGGCCCTCTGCCAGCTCCTGTTTTTCCCCCTAAAGTAAACAGGATGGCCAGGTGCTGACAAAAGACTACCAGCAGGAAAGCAAGGTTAAAAAAGCAATAATTCAGCCGACTAACTGCCAGCGCCGTTCCTCCCTATCTCTGCATTCTTGATAAACAAATTCATAACAAGATTTTACTGCTTTGTTCCCTGGAGCAGTCTATTAGTCTGTCGTTCAACATGCACTGCCAGTCGAAGCCGAGCTCCCACAACACAATATCCCTTAAGATGATCTCCTTTGCATTTGCCATGATGTAATTATGCTAATTATCCAGCCGGCTTTAATACCCTCATATTTTCCAGGAGGTTTATGATCAAACCTGTTCCTTTAATTTACTTTCTCTGCCTTTGGAGCCGGGGTGTTTTGATGCTCTCTGCCACTACGTATCTCTGTGCCTTCCCAAGGCCACAGGGAGCTCAGACACAGAACTTCATCCCAGCTGACAGGAATTTTAAAAATTATTCCTCCCATCCAGCATTTAGCCAATGTTTGATGGCTCCCTCCATCCATAACATTACACTGATAATGCCTGCCTGCATTTTGAAGTTTCATCCTTATCTTTTTGTTGTTTTTTAGCTTGCAGTGCATTAAATTTCCTGGAAAACCTTCACATATTTACCCTTCCACTTGAAATGAAGGCCCTGCCTGTTAGATTAACATTCATCTGTGCAAAAAAAAACTAACCCAAACCCTAGAAATTTTGGAATCTGGATCCTCATAGCTAGTGTAAAAATGATGCATATTATAAAACAGATGTGGTGACTCAGGAATCAGTCTGGAACGAATTGCTGTAAGTAAAATATATGAAAAATATTATTTGACATAAAAATCTCATTATTTTCCTGACTGCCTGAAATACAGCATGGTTCAAACCCTACCAGAGTGGATCACAGAAAGTCCTCCTTATTCAAGGAGCATTAGCTTACTTAAGAATATTTTCTTTCATCTTTATAAAGTTTCAGTGCGAGTGCTCGGTGGAATATGGGTTTCATTAGCTTTTTCATTTCAAATTTTGCTGTGTGCTTTCTTTTCTTAAAAAATAAAATGAAATCTGAATTTTCATGGCTTGGGGCTACCACAAATTTTTCTCCCCATAAAATGTGAATTAAATAGCAAGAACAGTTGGCTGTAATCAGAACAGGAAAACCAAACACAACCCAGATCCCATTTCTAGAAGTCTTTTTTGTTTTGGTGTACAAAATTTCCGTAAGTTCCTATTGCATGCAGTGACCATTGGCACTGCATAATTCAAAAGAATTTTCATTATTTCTTGGGTTTTTTTCACCCTCTCCACTACCATTTAGCTGAATGACCTCACAAAATCACAGAATGGTTTGGGTTGGAAAATTTGGGTATTTACCTTAAAGCCCATCCAGTTCTACACCCTGCCATGGGAAGGGACAGCTTCCACTAAACCTCCAAGATCTGTCCAGCCTGGCCTTGGGCACTGCCAGGGATCCAGGGGCAGCCCCAGCTGCTCTGGGCACCCTGTGCCAGGGCCTGCCCACCCTCAGTATAATTAATAAAATCTTCCTTATACATCATTAAATGGTAAAAATTATGTTCTTTTCAATATTTGTCCAGCTTTATTCATGGCTGTGCAGGTGGTTTGCTCTGCAGCCACCCCAGCACAGCTCTGCAGACAGGGAAAGGGTGACAGAGCCTGGCCCAGCACCCACAGCTCAGTGCTCCTGTGGATGAAGGTCCATCACAGCTCTGTAATTGTCCTTTCAGAATTCAGAAATCCAGCTGCTCCAGCAGACTCCACAGAGGCGCAGGTGGGAACCCCAACCAGCTTTTCACCTATGTGTGATCCTCTCCCCACCTAATCCCCCCTGCTCCCACAGGCTGCTCCTTCCAAGGGCAGAGGGTCAGCCCTCCTCCCCAAAATGAGCTGTGGAGCTGCTCAGCCCTGCACTGCCAGTGCCACCAGGGCCACAGAGAGGGGACTCTGCTTGGAGAAGGTGTGGAGTGGGACAGGATCAGTCTCCTGGGTGAATTAGACCGAGTTTAGAGGGAAGGCTCTGGAGGAAAGCTCTGTCCCTGAGAGCTGAGCTCTGTCAGCCGTGAGGAGTCTGGGCTCCTCCATCCACCCATGACAGCCCAGGAAGGCAAATGAAGGACACAGATGCCCAAACCACAGCCAGGACAAAAGATCTTAAAAAGAGCTGGAGGGGAAACAGAGTGCTGGTTCTGCCAGGTGTCTCAAAATACTCAGAAGTTGTAAGAGGAAGAGGGGAAAGCCGCTCCTAGGAGACCCCCTTTCCTTATCTCTGACCTCTGCTGCTATTTGGGAAGAGGAGTTAGCAGACAAGGAGACCTGTTGGACATCCCAGCTGTGAGGTACAGAATTTTAGACTCAGAATGAAGCAAGAGGGCAAATCTCTGGGCTCAGGAGGCCAGGGATAATCCCACAGAGATTTTGGGGACATCAGTCTTAAGCAGACTATGGCTTAAAGACTGTAAAATAAATCACAGAATCCCTGAGTGGATCAGACTGGAAGGGCTGTTGGTCCCACCTCCTTTCTCCAGCAGGGCCATGCCAGAGGATTGCATAGGATTGCATCCTGATGGTTCTGGAATACCCCAGTGACTCCTCTCTGGGCAGCCTGTCCGGTGCTCAGTCACTGCACAGGGAATAAGTTCTTCCTCATGTTCAGGTGGAACTCCCCGGGCTCAGTCCCTGCCTGTTCCTCTGGTGCCATTCCTGGGCCATGCTCAGAGCCCTCCCTGCACACAGGGACAGACACTGAAATCTGGCTCCAAACTGCTCCACTGGCCAGAATCATTGGGCCACCACTGTGAGTTCTTTAGAGCTGCACAAAGCAAAAACAAAGCTCAGGAATCACAGAATCACAGAATATCCTGAACTGGAAGGGACCCACCAAGACTATCCAGAACCATCCAGTGCAGCTCCACAGACACCCCAACAACCCCACCCTGGGCATCCCTGAGGGCGTTGTCCAAACTCTCCTGGAGCTCTGGCAGCCTCGGGGCCGTGCCCATTCCCTGGGAGCCTGGGCAGTGCCAGCACCTCTGGGGGAAGAGCCTTTCCCTGATCTCCAACCCAAACCTCCCTGGCACAGCTGCAGCATTCCCTGGGTCCTGTCATTGTCTGCCCCTTTGCTTCCTGAGAGATTCCAGGAAAGCTCAGCCATGCAATCCAAAACATCTCAAAAAGACCCTGGGCATGAACCTACTCAAAAGCAGAGGCATCCATCTTTGCTGATCACATGGGAAATAAACAGGCTGGGTTTATTTACTTTGGGCTAACCCCACATCACATGCCTTTGAAATAATTTCAAAATAGATCCACAGCCTGGGGGGGAAAAAAAGCAAAACTCCACTCAGTTCATCTCCTAGAGCACTCACAAGCAGGAGAGGAGCTGCTGAGACAAGCAAATCCTGCTGTCTTTACCCAAACCCACAGGGAAATCGGGACTGCCTGACAGAGGAAAAGGTAATAGTTTTTGATACAGCAAACTGTGGTTGACAGACCAGAAAGCTTTGCATGAATGCCTTTTAAAACAGGCCAGAGCTTTAGGGCACAAATGTGAAAGTTGTGTCTACCAGGGCCATGCCAAGGATACTGAAGTTGCCTGTGTGAGCTACCCCAGCCAAAAATGGTGGGGTTTGCCAACACCAACCCGGGGAGGAGAAGGCTTTCATTCCCAACCACCTTTGGTTTCCTTCCCAACAACATTTGGGTCCTGCCACGGCCCAAATGGTGACCAGGCTGCTGTGGGGAAGGCTGGCAGGAGAGCAAAGAGAGCTCAGCCCCAGCTGGGAACACCTGGGGCAAAGCTGAGAGGTGAAACCCTGAAGGGGAGAACAAAGCCCAGGAGCCACAGACCCCATCTGACCCCAGGGCTGGCTGGGGTGTCAGCTGCAGGATGGGGTTCAGCAGAGGAGAAACCGTAGGAAGCCTAAGGGTGCCTTGCTAGGGAGTCACAAGGTGCTCTAACAAACTCAATTCTCAGAGTAATATGTGATGCCAATCAAATTGGAGATTCCATCAATTTAACTGTGATCACAGTAGGACGTCTTCAAATCGTGTTTTTGTGGCTTTTCTCCCCCAGATTCTACCTGTCCTAGAGTTGGTGATGATGAGGTTGAAGAGTTGAAGAACAACAAAGCACTGACAGTTTTGGGAGGACAAGACAGTCCTGTTGTTAGGAGGTAGGGACAGGGGGTTTAGAAGAATTTAGAATTTAGAATTCATACAGCAGTTTAGGGAAGTTACTGTGATGTGAGCAGCCACAGCTGGAGGAACTTCAGAACTGATTGCCCACCCTGTGTAGAAAGAGAGATCATGCCCGTGTTATATGGGAAATGAAGATTCAAAGAGAGAAATATTCAGCAGAAGGCTTGTCAGAAAAATTTAATTTTTAAATAGCTGGAGACACATGGGGTGACATCAGCTCAGGGAAGCTGCAAGTCCGGAATGATGGCCGAGGGACCAAATTGTCTGCTTTGCTTTTATTCAACAGTCCCACATAATCAACACTTCCACATGTAATATTTCAACTCTGTCAAAAGTGCTTGGCACTTCCCCCCCACCCCATTTTTAATCCAAATATAACAAAATATGGTTGTTTCTCTTGTGTAAACTGAAAACTATCACCTAGCACTGCTCAGTAAAGGCTTTCATGATATTTTAAGTTTCTTGAAACATTTTAATCAACAAAGGTATCCTCTTTTTTTTTTTTTTTTAAAGAGCAACAATTTTCAAAGAAGCGAGTTATTCTTGACACAAATGTCAAGGTGAGAATTTGCTTTTGTTGTCTCAAACTTCCCCACTGTTGCAAGCACCAGGTTATATTTAAAACCCTACTGGCAGTGACACAGCTCACTGTGTCACTGTCCATCCTCACCCACCTTCTCCCTGAGGTGAGAAGTGCCCAGATTGTTTATTGGATCTCTTTGGGAATGCATGCTGGGTTAATGCCCAAGGTCAAATGAGCCTCTCTTACATAAGGAATCAAGGTCAGAGAAGGTCCTCAGGCCTTGTGCAAAGCAGTTTTACCCTCCCAACGAGCAAGGGCAGCACAAGGGGTGTCACATCTGCAAATTCCAGGACTACCCGGAACAAAAATAGTCGGTCAACTGCTGCACAACCAGTTTCATAAATATCAACACCTGTTTCTCGTTATTTTGCCTCTTTGAAGAAGATACTTTCCCATTTCAGCTGGTCAGAAGGCCAACCCCCCTCTTGAGTTTCATTCTGGTCACATCATCCCCACCACTGTCTCATTCACCAAGGACAGGAGAGAGACCCTGAAAGGTCTGACTGGGCTCCCACCAAACCAGCCCCACGAGCCAAAGGAAGGGGGACACAAAGCAAAACAACCCCTCAGCCACACACAGCTCGCTCCAAACTTTCCATGACTCAGAGTTACGGGCTGCCAACCGTGGTACCCCTGTCAGAAAAACACTGTGGCTTCACAAAAGCAGCCTGAGGCAGGAAGATGTGGGTTTAATGTGCTGGTGCTGCAGATGCATCCTGGGGTTACGGCAACCAAGAAACTCCCCAGGAGTTTTACCTTGGAAAGCATACAGGGCTGGCACAGAGAAGCACCCGAGGACTCCTGCAAAACAAGGGCATAAAACACTACCCACTGACTGCAGTTATCTGCTTTCCATCTGTACACAGATACTGCTCATCTCAGCCTGCCGCCCTTGGCACTCCTCCACACCAACTTTCAGCAGATCACTTTCCCTCCCATGGCTGTGGAGGTTTTGACGCCCGCGTGCAGAGAATCTGATGCCTCTTCTGGATGAAGCAACCCCTGCAAACACCTTTTAAGGGAGAGAGGCTGAGAAGAGAGATCTCTTGTTTTAACTTCTGAAATTATGGCATTACCTCGACCACGTTCCGTATGAGTATTTAATTCCTTTTTAATCCACACACTTAATTAGTTCTTTTCTGCAGGGAAGAGACTCTAAGGGACCTGGCTTGTCACAGAATTGACATTTTCTTGACCACATGGATAACAAGAACACAAAATGCAAAAAAAAATAATCCAATACTACTCAGTGAAAGGCAAGGTTTCACCAAAGCCAGCCAGAAAACACTAGAGAATATAAAATGAGAGGGAATACCTGCTGTACACCTCAAAAGGCACACGTTGGAAATCATTAGTTTTGCAATTGGCTCAATCACAGCTGGGGAAAAGTCTTGTAGACAGATATCCATGGATGCAGGCACACAGTATTAGCATCCTATACATGAACTCTGGGTTGAACTGCATCTGCCACTAAAACACCCCATGTCATGGGAAAAAGCCCACAAATTTCTCCCTCGCTCCTCCATTGTTTTCAATCAAAGTTTCACTTTAACTAGATGAGTTTTTCCTTAATTAGATGACTTAATGATTGGGCCTAATACAACATCCCAAAGCTCTGCTCATTGTCCCAAAGTCAGGATAAATCATCTTTCTGTTCATGTAAATGTATCAGCCCTCAGAGCGTGCCTGGGGGAAGCACTGGCTACAAACAGATCCCAAAATTTTTATAGTGACCTTTTGGATGAGCTCAAAGATTTTGCCTCCCAAGGGTCCACGTGTGTAAACCCATCACAGCAGGTGGAGCTCAGAGAGCAGACACAAATTGTGGTCATCATCATGTAATTATGGCATTACTGCAGCAAACCTCTGTCAGACCCCCTTGATTTCAAAAAGATGATGAGAAATAAGGTCCAAGAGGGTATGTGTGAACGTGCATATAGGAAATGGGAGCACTTGAGTTTGTGTCCTTGCGATGGTTCTGAGATGAGAACTGCCTTACCAGAGGCACCAGGTTGGTTTCTTACATCACAAAAAATCAATAATTCAACCGATGGCTGACCTGTTTCCAAGTGCCTTCAGTGGAGAGAGAACACCTTTGTCACATTGCTTTTGACAGCCAAATGAAACTACACAGAACAAGGGCGCCTGTTGGCACAGCAAACTAAAAATATAATGCACATTTATGACCAAGTGTCCTATGCTTGAAGTTAAGTCTCTTCAAGCTTCACTTCATCAAGGCTTTGGTCCATCAGCCAGGCAAGTTTCAACCCAGTGCAATCCAAACACAATTAAAATATTTAGACTGTTACTTGCACGCTAATTCCACTCCTACCTCCCCCACCCAGTTTTAAGGCGAAAACTTTGAAGCTGGTTTTTTTTTCCTCCCCATTTCTAATAGGACTTCCTGCTATTGGCAAATAAGTATTCTGGAAAAATTTTCTCTTTAACATTCTTCCTCAGGGCCTCGGAAGAGCATGGTGTTTTCTCCACATTTTACAAGTGTGGCTGCTGTCACGCAAAACTCCACTAACTTTGGATTTAAGCGCTTTTAGACCAAAATCAGGAGACAAAAAAGCCTTGCAGAGTTTCAGCAAGTCATACTCTCTTCAAAACCCTCAAAAATAAGGCCCTCTCTCCCAAAACCCCACCAGAAAACACCCTCATGCTACAGGAGGATATGTACTATTTGCCACAGAGCACTTGAACAGTCCCAGGACTGTCCAAGCACTAAAGGAAAAGCAAAAAATGTGTTCTTCAGAATAAAAATTCATGCAGGTATTACAGCAAACCTCTTCCCACAGAGGTTATGGGCTGTTTATTACTATTTATTTATAATCCTGCTTATCCCCATGGTCTGGTAACCACCAGGAGACAGGACAAGTCCTGTTGGTTCTTCAGTCGTGAAACTCTGCTCCAGAAGGGACTGTGCTGAGCCTTAGCTTTGATAACAAGAGATGCAAAACTGGATTTGTGCTCCTCAATCCCATTTCCATTAGGCCTGCTCCTGTGCTCCAACAACTCCTTCAGTGCTGCAACAAAAGGAAAATGAGTTTTATGAGCTTTAACTAGCAGATGCATATCACGAGTGCTCGGATAGCTGCTCAGGGTGCCTTGGTGACCACGTATCACTGCTGAAGCTGAGCAGCAGCCACACTCTCATTCTTTTTTTTTTCACCTGCACCACTTTTCCTGTTTTACTAAACCTTAGTATTTGTCAGCCCTGGCTCTCTGCCCATTTTAATTTCGCAGGCTGCACAAACCTCAAAGTCTGAATACATTATGAAGACATTTTCCCTCCCATCAGGACTAACAGCAGTGTTGCTAATTGCTGTGGTTTTTCTTCCCATTGGTCTCCCAGACTTCTGAAGCTGTAGAAGAAAAGATAAGAGTACTTGTCTAGAAGGAGATTATTGTTTCTAAATTAATGTAATCATTTTGCAGGCCTAAGCACCAAAAGAGATGCTGGGTTATGAACGTACACCTTCGTGATGGAGATGCATCTCCTGTGCAAACCAGGATCCTGCTAGGAATGTCCAGTTTGGAGGTGGACACCCTCCAGAGCAACCACAGTCCCTCCCCACCCAAGCCAGCCTCGGTGCCTGACAGTCCTGCAGTGCTACTGAGCTCCTCAGATGCCCAACAGCTCTTCATGCAAAAGATATTTTCATTCATTCCTCACTACAATGATTTTTTTCTATTCATCAGATCACTTGCAAAACACAAGACAAAAGCCCTTTTTCCACTATTAAACAGCAGCCTGAGTAGTATTATTCATTCAGCCCTCAAGTGGATCTTGTTGAGCTTCACCATTTATGCCTGCAGAGGAGACCAGCCCAGGCTCCCTCTTGCCTTTGCCACCTTTGGTACCAAGCACAGCACAACTAATTCTAATTCTACCTGTGAACAACTTGGCTCAGGCCCACAGGAAATTTCACTTGGGCCTGTACCTGAATTAACACCCTGTGACAGCACACTGTCCTTCACATGGTGCCACCCAGCAGGGTAATTCTTCCTGCAGCTCACAGATCTCTTCACAGCAAGATCAGTGTGATTCTTCCCAGAGCTTCACAGCCATCAAGCCCTGCCCCTCTCCCAAAAGCTCGCCTCTGCTGCCTGAGGGTTTTTGTTTTTAACCACAGACTCCACCAGTGATCCCACAGGGGAAAAAAAATACACCAACACACAGGTGTGAAAGCCCTGGGGAATCCGTGCTGAGAAACCCCCACACGAATCTCACCAGCTCTCACACACTCATTATTTCCTCAGCTCCACTTTGTGAGTTCTGCAGATCCACCCTTCAACACAAAGAGAAGAGACAGGACTCCTGAAATGCTTCTAATTTCATTATGCATTGGAGTATCCAGTGTATCTGTCCAACGGTTTGGTATCTCTGAAGAGTTCTGAGTGTGTGGCAGGTAACTGGGGGCATCTGCAATTCCCTGGCCCAGGACCTGGCTCCACTCCAGGTTCCTCAGAAATTGGGTGCATGTTTGGGGCTCTGTCTCCCTGTGCACTTACTCCTTGATCACAGGTGATCATTCTAAACAACTCCTCTCCAAGATTAAACACAAACCCACAGAGAGCATCTAACTCTTTACCCAAAGATAAACTGCAACTGCTGGCAATCTACGTTTAATAATCCTCCACACTAAGTGCACAGCAGCTGTTATTGGAATTTTACTTCAAAATGAAAAGGCAAGCAAACAAGACTTTTAAAGCTGAGTAAGTTTTAAAACCAAACTGAATTTGCAGCCTCAGGTAGACATTGCTTATAAGCTCAATTAATTCATGAGGCATAAATTCTTTATGATACCTTACTATGGTTTTAGGCAAGCAAATAGAGCAAAACTGCTGCTGCTAACAGAAAAATCAAGAGTGTCAGAAGCTTGCTTTGTTTCACCTTCCCCTGCAGGGAAAACAGTAGGGCCAGAATGTCTATGCCCACAGACACTTTGGATCCTATTCCAAAAGAAACAGGACAAGCAACTGGGCTTTATCGAATCCATTCTGACTGGATCTTCTACACGGGGGAGAAGGATCAAGAGCACTGAGGTCTGACATCTCTACATAATCCATTGTCATTCATTTTTCTCCTGCCAGCTAACTAGATTTAATCCTGATTACTTAATGAAACAACAGCTAACGCAACATCAAAGGCAGCTCTCAGCTTTGAAGCCTTGGTTCTAGTTCTTGTAGCTGTGACAATCCAGGGCTAGAACCTTGCTCCACACACTGTGCTTTCCCAAGAGAAGAAACGCCAACCCTGCTCAGAGAACGTTTTACCCAAAAGAGATGGAAAAGAAGACCAACATGACTGAATTCTCAGTTTTTTAAAAGGCCTTCTTTAATACGGTTTATGGTGATTACTCATTAGTCAAGCTTAAGTGGTCAGGAAAAACATATTTTGTTAATATTTTATTATTAGTGATAAAGTTTCAGACCAGTCGGAATTAAGTCCCTGAGCAGGTCCTTGCAGAATACCTGCTGGCATGTTATTTTCTATTTTTATAACTTTTTTAACAAAGACAGTACTTCTCTGATGCTTCAGAATCCCCAAAATTAGGTTAGCCAAACTTGTTTTGGTAAAAAGCACAGTGCTTCATACTCAAGTAAAACACTGTGTGGGCGGAGTATAGTGAAATCCTGTATTTCACAATATTTTAACTCAAAACCCAGCTGCAGTAAAATTACAGTTTGCAATGCTAAAAAAAAAAAAAGCTGTAACCACAACGAAGTGTGACAAGTTTGAAGGCTGAAACAAAACACAGTTCATTGTGCCAGCTATTCAGAGCTGTAGATGATTATCAAACCCCCAAACTTCACACCCTCCCACTTCAACATGAAAAGTTGGACATATGAAAATAAAGAGCTCAGGAAGTATAGTAGTTGTGATTTCTAGCTGTGTGTTAATTACTTTAAACCTATTATTCTTAAATGTCTTAGCTGACTGCTTTGATAGCACCGGAGAACCTCTTAAGGCAGATATTTATATTTAGTTTATGCACTCAAAACAGGCTTCTCAGCCAATGCCAGCAGACAGACAAATTCAGATTTTACCTCTCCCTGTCAATTTTATATGGAGTCCAAAGTTAAATTATTTACTCTCCTTGCCTGCAATTGGTCTCAAGGAGGTTAAGATCTTGTTAAACACAATGTCCTGAATAAAAACAAGGGAACACCACAGCTCTCCTGGTGCTCTAGATCTGTATCCACCTGGAAGTCAAAAGGCTCTGCTCAAAATACTGGATTACAAGCAGAGAATGCCTGTTGCAGGGATCTTGCCACCTAAAAAAGATACCATATGCAAAAATAAGGGGGAAACAGGCAGAGATGGTTACACTCTACTATCAATTCTCACAGTTTAAAGCTGCAAAAGTCCACGTATTTGACATTGTTCTCAAAGCCTCAGCCACTCAGACAACTTATAAATCAGGTTTTTCTTGGGAAGAAGGGTTCTGAAAAGTCAACTTTGTGCCTCCAATTTGTCAAAAGGCAATTCAAAAATAATTTTTAGGATGTTTACATCAACCACCCGGTGTTTGATTCCTCAGCTTTGGCAATACTATGAAAATCAAGCTCATGCAGGGCTAGTGACATGGGAGATCAGGAGCTGGGCTCATGGAATTGAAGTCAATACAACACAGAGTTTGTACAGCTTTTCCAGCCCTGTGATACAGCAGCTGGCTCCCCATACTTTACTGAAACTATCTCCATGTGAGCACTCCCTGCTTGGTTAATGTTTTCTTTTAGAAAATAGCCTCATTGAAAAAAATAATTCACTTTTTATTTGTATTTTGGACAACAGTACTTTGGCAGAAGAGGAGAGGAAGTCCCATTCCTTATGTACCACAGGCATTCTGCATTAAGGTCATCTGCATGATTTTGAAGAAGAGCAGTGGGAGAAGCCAGAAAGGCATTGGATTAAGAAACAGGGGTAGGTTAAAGTTAGTCAAGAACTGCCAAAGGCATTTAAATGAAACACAGACAAACACTACAAACACAGATAAGTTCCCTTGTGCCTCTAAGCTGTGGCTGGAACAGCAACATCAGTAGAACATTTGAGGTACTAGCAGAAGTCAAAAAATAGTGACTTCAACACAAAGACCAGAATGGTCCTGCACCCAGGCAGCACCAGGAGTGTCTGCAGGGTCCTGGCACCCTCCTTGGAAGGGCCCACCATGAGAACAGAAAGCCAAGGTTACTACAGTGCTCAAGGCAAAGCAACTGGTGAAAGGCACGCTCAGATATCCACAGCAAGGAGACCACAGAATTAGGCCACCCAGCTGATTCAAGCTGCAACCTGCTCAAAAATTGAGTCTGACCCAGACAAGTTGCTCTTATCTGTCTCACAGGTGAAAGTAAACACCTGAGATAGTAGGATGCAACCTGATTGTGGTAGGGAAAAGCAACTGCTTTAATAAACTCCATCAGGAGTAGGAGTCTGCACCACCAAACATACACAGACCCAGAACCTCCACAACAGCTGCATAAAAACTGGTATTAACATCTAAACTCTACTTTTCCACCCACCACTGCAGGACACTTGTAGTATTTATCTGGGTGGGTTAGGGTAACTCCTAACCTTCTACCAAAAAATGTAGATGGCAATGAATTAATTACAAAAAAACAAAACCCAAACAGCCATTGTGAGAATTAAAACTTTTATTAGTGTATTCACATATTAGGCAAATGCAACACGCATGAAGCTTATCTCTTAGGTTCACAAGTTCTACCAATACATTAGTCTACTGGTAAAACTAGCACAAACTGGTAACTGCTTTGCCAATTTTTGAAAGGTGTCTGGCCCACTTTCTCAAGGCTTGATTTTTGGTATTGCTTCTATGCCCTAGTCATTATGGCATAAAAATATCCATCACTATCATCAATTCAGTCAAGTGATTAAAAGCTGTAACACTGGCCACATTTTTGTTCTCAAAGCTAAGTTATCACTAGCTGTACTTACAAAGTACAGAACTAGTGTAATTGATGAAACAATGGAAAAAAAACAGACAAAGGCAATCCTGCTACTGCCACAATAACAAAAGAATGACAGACAGCTAGATCACAAGATTGTTAGTAAGATGTGTATTTTTCAAGTCAGAATAACCCTTCTATACAGTTTCCCAACCCATCCCCAGCCCAAACTTATTTGTAGAATATATTTCAGAATATTTTTAATATGGTGCAGCTG
This sequence comes from Petroica traversi, assembly GCA_025920805.1. NCBI lineage: Eukaryota > Metazoa > Chordata > Aves > Passeriformes > Petroicidae > Petroica > Petroica traversi. The sequence continues at coordinate 709,898 of JAHLSL010013815.1, read as the reverse complement.
TAGTGTCCAAGGGTTCACAATAACATGCACTGTCATGAAGAACCTGGAAGTCCTCCTTCGCTGGTCATACCTCAGCAACCACTATTCTAGAGGTTTTGCAGAAGCAACTACTTTTAATAACAAGGCCCATTATGACATAATGAATGCGTATGATCTGGTGTGTAAGTAAACTATAAAAGCGACTCAGATAAGAAATTTAAATTCTGTTACTGAAATATGTTAAGAAGCTGCATCTATTTAAAACCTAAACAAAAAGAGTCTAGCTTACCCCGGGAAATGATTTTTCAAGGTATACGGCTCCAAAACCTAAACCCCATTATTTTTAGTGACATATGAAAAAAATGAAAAAAAATACAGATGATAAGGGGTAAGACTTATTCAATGGAAAAAAAAAAAGAGAGATGTAAGGGGTAAGCCAATAACCTTGTGCACCTAATCCAATATCCAAAGCCTTGGTAAATTCTCATTCCATGAGAAAAAACACTCATTTCAATGATCCAAGGTATAAAAAAACTCCCAAATTACATCACTGCCAGCAATATTGCTGGTAACAGATGCATCAACTCAGGTGGGTACCAAAAAGTAGACTGCTAGTGTGATGGACACTCAGAATTTATAATATGAATTCATTTTAGGCCCCATTAAGTATATAAGGTGTCTTAAGACTTCACAGATGAATCTCAAGACATTTCTTTCCCTTCCAATGGAGGGACTTTCTTTTTCTTTAAGAACGCAGCAAAAAATTAAGCTTTTCTATAAGGAAAGTCTTTTCATGATTAGGACAACTTGAAAACCTGCTTATATAAAAAAAATATAAAAGAACAAGGGAGCAAAGTCTTGGAATTTTATGAGATACTTGCCCCAATCAAAAAACCAAAATGACTATTTATGGGAACTTAAATGTGTAGAACAGCACAATACTGTGATATTTGAGATCATGATACATTATCTGTATATATACTTAGCTATTCATGTTATTGATAACCATTAGGACACTCAATTATATACCCAATAAAAAACACCATTAAAGAGTCTTTAGAACTGTCCCTTCTTTCTGAAGAAGGCTTTTCTATACACTAAATTTTCATCTAGTATCAGAGTATAGGAAACAGAATCCACAAGGTGCTTTAACTGATGAGACCTCAAGTGCTGTTTTTTTCTTTTTTTTTTTCTTTTTTCTTTTCTTTTTTTTCCTTTTCTTTTTTTCTTTTCTTTTTCTTTTTTTTTTTTCTTTTTAAAAAACCTTTTTAGATAGTAAACAGTTCATGGGGACCACACACAAATACTACGACAGACGAGCTGTTATATTAAGTCTGTTGACTGGACTCGATTTTTAGCCCACTGGTGAGAGAGGAGAGTTTTAGGACATGCTGGAGCAGCGAACTGAAGGGGAGCCCATCTGAGTCAATACTTTGTCCAGCCACTGTAGAGGCCCGTTCAGGTGAAGCTCAATCCAGCAAGGAGTGCTTGTTACCGTCTGCCGCCTAGAAAACAAAGAATAGGGAAAAGTCACTCTATTGGGTTGGTGTGGCCAGGTGTTGGTTACAGGGGTGACTTCTGTCAGAAGCTTTCTCCATGTCTGGCAGAGCCATTCTTGGCAGCTCCAGAGATGGATGTGCTGCTGGTCAAGGCTGGGCCAGTTAGGAATGGTGATGCATCTGTGCTAACAGATTTAAGAAGAAAATAAATTTGCTGCCCAGCTGTAACAGGCACAGGAGAGTGGGGTGAGAGCATGTGAGAGGAACAACTCTGCAGACACCAAGGGCAGAGAAGGAGCTGCTCCAGGTGCCAGAGCTGAGATTCCCCTGCAGCCCATAGTGAACAGGCTGTGCCCCTGCAGCCCTTGGAGGGCACAGGGATGCAGAGATGCAGCTGCAGCCCCTGGAGAGGCCCACGCCAGAGCAGGGGGATGCCTGAGAGAGACTGTGACCCTGTGAGGGACCCAAGCTGGAGCAGCCTGTCCTTGGAGAACTGCACCCCACTGAAGAGTGACCCATGCTGCAGCAGTTCCTGGGGAATTGCTGCCCATGGGGTGGACTCAGACTGGAGAAATTAATGTAGAACTGTCTCCTGCAGCAGGGACCTCACACTGGAGCAGGGGAAGGACTCTGACTTCTCTCCCTGAGCAGTGGCAGGAACACCTGAGGAACTCACCATGACACACATTCCTACCTCCCCTCGCAGCTGGGAGAGAAGATAGAGCTGGCAAGGGGGGAAAGTGTTTTAGGTCTTATTTTACTTTTCATTATCTTGCTCAGGTAACAATAAATTCAGAAACTCTGATTTCAAGCCTATTTTTCCCACAATGGTATTCTGTGAGGGATCTCTCACAGTCCTTCTCTCACGACCCTTTTGCTCTATCTTCTCTCCCAGCAGGGGAGGGGAGTGAGAGCTTTGGTGGCTGCCTGAAATATAGCCAGGGTCAAGCCACGACAGCCAGGAAGCAGGTTCAGCTGACACAAAATTCTGTATCATATGATTAAATATGTTCCCATCCATATCTAGTACACAGAGATATAAAAATCTGCAACCATTACCATAACTGTTACTAAATATTTTCCAGGAAAAAATGCCCCAAAACTCCAAAGCATTTCACATATGTAAGACACATCAGCAATTACATGCTTGTCTATAATACATCAAGAATATTTCATCCTGGAGAATAGTAAGAGCAGTATTTCCTTCAAGTGCCACACCGAGAGCTTTACTTCTAAAAATAAATTCAGAAGTGAAGGTTGTCCAACTGATGCATTCACACCACAAACAACTGTGTGCAGCTGTATCTCAACCTTCCAAGAGTCTGAATGCATAAACGGATTTGAATTTTGTAGACAACTACTGAGAAATATGGAATAGAAACCCTTGGCTCCACACTGTCAAACAGCTTATGATCAGCATTGCGTGGCCAAACAGCACAATGCAATGCTGATCATAAGCTCTGGCTTTTTGGAATAAATGTACAAGGAAATTGGTAGATGTTGTAAGAAACACTGTATCAAAACACCGTGTGAGGTTTTCTGATGGTATCTCAAAGGAACACCAAACATTATCTCTGATTTCCTGTAATCTTACACTTCTACATGTGTTTTGCTCTGTAATAGCCTCACACAAACAACTGAAGGAGAAATTGTGCTTCCCTTGTCTTTGATACTAACTTGCCTATAATCTTCCACAATAGAAGCCCTTAATTAAACACCATATAGCAATTTTCAGTAAAGCTGAAGGACTGACGACCACAAAAGCTTCATCCTCTGTCCCATGTACCTTTGTTTCAGAGACCTGTTATTCAAATACCTTCCTTCTGATCTCTAAAGTAAAGAAATCAGTATTGGACATACTCTGCCTGAGAAATCCTGTTATTTCACTGCAGCCACTCACTCCAGGCATGCGAGTTTTCCCTAACTGGATTGGCAGGACTGTGGTTGCTAAGCCAGTTTTTCCTCGTAATTCCAGCTATCCTAAGATCCAAAGGCAGCAGATTAGTCAGACACAAACCCAACTCCTTCATTTTTACTGTCGGCACTGCAGCCCTTTGTTTTAAGGAAATCTGTTTATATAAACAGAGGGACTGAAAAGGCAGAAAGATCAAGACAGTGAAGATTGATTTCAAAAGTTTCGTATTTTCTTGGAGAAGACAGCAGCTGGGGTCTGTGCTCTTTCAGCACTCCATGAAACAGTTATCTTAGCCCTGAATGCCTATGCCAGAACAAAGTGATACAACAGAAAAACAAAGCTAAACCACAGGAAATATAGCTCCATTTACTCTTGAATCCTCTCCCAAAGAAGGAAGTTCATAATTCCACCACTGTCAATTCCCCTACAATGTGTTTCACAACACACTTCCTCAAAATTTTACAACTGGCTCTATTTAACAAGCCTCCCTTTGCACTAGGCTGGTGAAAATTGATAAAATAGTGACAGTCACTGAGTAACCATCCTAAAGCTAAAAATCCACCTTCTTCAACCCACAGATTTCCAGTTCAAAGATCACTAATTACCTCTACTGAACTTTCTTCAGAAGCTGATCCTGGATCCAGATAGTTCCTGTGCCAACATGAACACTTGACTGGTGATCTGAACTTCTACCATTCCCAATTTGGGCCAGCATATAACAAAGCAAAAAGCTTTGTAAGGTATTTTGCCTACCAAAAGCCTATAAAATATATCACCTCGCCATACCTGCACGTTTATGCACATATGCCTGAAATGCAAGTAATGCTTTGCCTTTGCCCAAGCCTGTTCTATGAGAAATGTTTTTTTCACATAATAATGAAGCATGGACGTTTTAACAAGAGTGATGGGGTTTACAGTGTTTCCTGGTCCATTTTGACAAGTCTGACTACATTAATTTAAATTCAAGGTTGTGTTTGCTGGAGACACCTCTTCTAGCTCTAATCCCAAGTGCAGCATACTTACAAGCTTTGAGTATCAGTAATTTATTAGCATCATCTTAAAGAGTGGTGCAAAGAAACTAGTTCAGCATTAGTCAGAAACCAGTTTTTGTTCTATTTTGGCAGTGCTACCACTGCAGCTTTTTCAGTCCTATGGTCTACAAACAGTTTATAGACCAACCACCAACATTCTCCCCACTCAGAACTAACTTTAAAAAGAGCCTCCCCACAGTTTTAAACCAGCACTTACACTCTGTTCACTTCAAGCTGCCTCTATATAATCTGACTGATTAAGCCTTTCTTCTGCTCAGATTTGAATGTTGTATTTAATTATGCCGAAGTGTATACATACTCCTCCAGAGCCAAATCCAATAGCTCTTTAAACCTGAGCCAGATTTTTTCTTGTGTACCTCTTCCTAACAAAGAGGTACCAATTTATTCCATTACTCAAATTTCTCATTTCATCTCATTAGATGATTACAAAATTGGCTTCCTTTAGCTGAGAAACCTCTCCCACATACTGACACTGCTATTTACATGTATGTATTTCAAGAGCAGATAAAGGAATCAACACAAGTGGAGCCTACACACCATTATTCAACTTCAGAAATTATATGCTTAAAAAAAAATCATTATGTATTGCATTAGGGTATTGACATGCCAGACTCCAATCTTTCAATGGACAATTTCTAGAGAAGTTTAAGAGATTTGTTTAAAACCGCAGTTCTTGTTCTCCAAAATAATAAAATCTTTAAAACTGCTCAGTTAGAAGTCAATTCCTTTTCTTCCTGAATTTCCATACTGCATTAAAAACAGGCACTGTCTTCAACTACAGCTTTTCATTTGTGCTAATAGAGAACACAACTGGAATCTATTCAAAAGCAGATAGAAGGCTATTTTTTTTCCACTCAAAGAACTGTTTTTAGAAGTTTTACTACATAAACACAGTCATCTTACCCCTGCAAAGCTTTTTCCACTACAAGTTCCAAAATACTTGCCATCCCTTAGATGCATGCTCTGCAGCTCTTTCATTCCACAAGAGGCACTTCAAGTCTCTCCATTGGGTACCACCAACCCCATCCTGCACCCCAAGCTAAGGAACTCATGCTACATGCAGGACAGGACAGAGACCAGAATGGCTGCAAGTCCAACAAACAGCAAATAATCTCACAGCACAAACTGTGAAACTTCAAGATGTTGTAGCGGATTTCACCACAACATGCAAGCCAGCAGGACTGAGCAAGGGAACGGAACTTTGACGAGATGCCTTGCTCAACAGTTGGCTCCAATGCAACACTAAAATCACTTTATGGACTTTGTAACTTAGCAGTTCCTAGCTGAGGGGGAGAAAAAAGGAAAATATGGGTTCAATTTGCAGACAGCATATCCACAATAGCAGCAAGAAGTGTGTACGAATGGCTTTCAAGCCAGACAGAAATGGTATACTAGGGAAAGAGCAAGAATTATTAAGTCTAAATTTAAGAACAAATGTTTTTCTTTTCTTACCTGTATTCAGCGCCCCATCCTTTAACAAAGCTCATTCTTATGGTACACATTCTAGTAAGCTGATAAACTGCTTCAAAGCCCTGATTCACAGACTGAGCCAGAAGAGCAGCAAATTCTTGGTTATTAAAGATTTTTAGATTGCATCCTATAAAGAGCCAAAAAAAGCACAGTCGGTGAATACACTTGTGTTTGCTACCTAAGAATCGATGAAGAAATTACAAAAAAGAGCAGCAATTGCCACTCAGTGAATACCTCCCCTGGGTATTCTGATAGGAGAACTTTGGTAGGCCACTGACCTGGTGGAATTTTGCAGACAGTCGCAGGATGCCAGCCGTATCTTTGATTACAGTTGGGGCTCTGAACGAAGATCGCGCTATCACTCAGGCACTCGGCAAAAACCTCTCCGCCAATGTAATACAGACGCACTCCCCTGCCTGCAGCAAAACCCAAAGGAGCTCCAGTCATGGTATGGCACAAGCAGATTAGGGAACAAGGGAGTTTATTTTTCAAAGAAGCCTAAGTTTTTTCTTTACAACAGAAACAGAAATCAATTATCTACAGGACCTCACTGCTGTGCTGAAAGCTGTAGCAGGAGCTGGACACAATTAAATTGCATTTTTCTCCCACGAATGCACAATATATGAAGGAGAAGCAGAATAATTATTGGTCAAAAGTGAAAGAGCCTTTTGCAGCCATATAATGGCTTGTAACCAAATCTAAGCTTAGAAGCAGCGTTCATTAAAACAGAATTAAAACTTGTGCTAATATTAAAGCATTATATGTGAGGAAGCACAGGCCACTATGCTCAAAAGAGAAAACACAAGATCACCACTGTATCATTCTCTGCTTTCATGCACCCACACTATTTCACAACCCACTGCATACCCCTGTACAGCTTTAACAAAAACAATATGACTTCATTTAGCCTTATTACAAAAAAAAAAAAAATCTGTAAAAAAAATCATCTCATTTGTCCACCTTTAAATTGTTATTTTGTTCTGTCTCTGAGTGGAAAACAAATCTGCATGGTTTATTTCTAGGAGAAAGTAAATAATGTGTAATTGATCTCCCAGAGAGAACTACTTATAATTAACAGATCCTTTACAAGCCATAGTTTCCATTTGCCTTTTTTGTTAAAACAATTTTTCAAACAAACTGTGAGCTCCTCTATTAAAGAGTGAGGGCTCATGAGATGTTTGCTTTTCTTCATCATTGATCAGTTTACAGTCAGCACAGGCATAACCTGGGTTTATGTACATCTAAAATTGTATTAGACAAGCACTTGGATTTGGCATTTGGACTTGGCATAAACTGAGTCAGTTCTACTGAAGAGGGTTAAATTTTACTGCAAGCAAAAACAATAACAACAACAAGAACAACAAAATCTCATAAATGTTGCTAATGAAAGTACTCAGGAAAATAAAAGGAATTAAGGTAGTTTACTGAAGAACACGAAGTCAAGACACTGCACTGTGGAAAACAACATTCTTGACTAACCATTAAAAAGAAAATCATAATCATGTCAAAACAATGTGTTCTCAATAGCAGCTTTTCCCACTTCTGAAAATAATTTGGAATTTCATCCTACCAGTGTCCATTCTGCATTTCATAAACTACAATAAACTATGCAACATGTGAATATTTTGTAATTAAAGCTTAAATTTCAATTAAAAGCAATCCTGAATATAAATGCTGCCCACGGCAGAGTGGCCCATTGAGGAGCCTGGGAGCCAAGGATCTGCCCCCAGGATGCTTTGGTGCACCATCATTCCCAAGAAGGCAGGAGCAGCAAGGGGAGCTGTAGGAATGCCACACAGTAGAGTGGCATCCTCCTGTGCTGCCCTCAGTGTGACAGCTGTGTCACTGCTGCTGCCACCAGCTTAAGGGGTACTGAGTGAGGAATGGCAGCTCCTTTCAGCTCCAGCCATCACTACATCTCTTCCCAATGCAAACTGCCTACAGTGGCAGAAGCTGCTGCATTACTCCCCATTTCAGAAGCAGTGACTCTGTGTCTTTCCACTTCTGTCCTCAGCCAGAGAGACCAAATTCTCCTTGACAAGCCCTGAGAGAAACAGCTGGTGGCTGCACAAGGGTGAAAGGAACTCAACCCACATCCTACCTGAGTCATTCCAGATAATTTAACCAACAAAATGAAATAAAATAATTAAAAGATCAGAGATCTTTACCTATATGCCGCCTTGTCATTTCCACTGTAGCATTTCTGTTTACATTGGAAAGCAGACCTAGACAAAATCGCTCTGAATTTGATGGATCTGTAAAGCCATCTACAGTCAGGGAAGGCTGAGACGCATGGAAGGTTTCTCCCACTCTTTGATTCAATTCATAATATGCTATTGAACACCAAAACGCAGGCTCCGAGTAAGTAACTGGTTGCAAGTCTAAAAAAAAATTTTAAAAACCAAGCTTAACACAGATTCTGAGGCTGAAAATAGATCGATCTACCCTGCTATTTGTCTCCCAGAAATGACAGCAGTAGTCTCCTCAAACTACTCAAACTATATTTTGCTTGCTGTCCTTTTTACCTACTTCAGTAAACAGAATGGAATTCAATCTTCCACACAAGGGAAGGAGGAGGGGGAAGAAGGGGTGATCTAATCTGACCACAGCTCATTTAGTTTAGTACTTGCATTTTGCTCGGTAAAATGATTAAGCTAATGGTGCTCTGAGCGCCAGACGTTGAGACATTCCTGTTGCCTTTTCTGTAGTTTGCAAACATTTTGGCAGCATTAAAGAAAAGATTAAACTATCAAACACTGAACAACAAAAAGGAAAAAAAAAATAATATGAAAATCACGTTCTCTTGAATTACACTGTCTCTTTAGATAAAGGTAGTTCTAAGCTACTTTACTGTCCCTTAGTAGAGTATCTTCCCTGTATATCTTCAGGTTGTTTTTTTCTTCACTGCTTCCCCTTTTTACCTACCCTAATTACTTACTCAGCGTTCTGCATTTTCCTGTCACATCCTGTCACCATTCCTTAAACAAACCCATGGCAATCTGATCTTCCTGAGGCACTTACACAGACACACAGCAATGGCACCGGATCAAAGCAGGTGGGCTACTAATGTGAGAGCAACAACTGTGCTGTGGTTACAGGTGAAACAGTACATGAGAAGAGCAGCAGAGCACACACACGAGGGAGACAGCAAGTCTGGGCAGCATTAAGGACAGGCAAACATCCTTTAAACTGTTCATTTTATAAATGCTATTCCTGCACACACACAAAGACATCATTCTTTCTCTTTGCTACGAGCTCAACAGGTACAGAAATAGAGTAGTTGTTAATAAGTGATTAACCCAGCCCCATTATATTTAACATCAGGAAGCCAACCCAACAGTCACCTCTTAATATAGCTCTTAATTTCTTACAGTGAATTTTCACTTTTTAAGTAATTACATATATAATGAAGAGTTACTACACATGGAGAAATAATTTTAAGTATTTCCAGCTTACCCAGGCTATGATTAACTGGAGAAAGAGTACTAGGAGACAGCTCTGCTGGAGATCCTGTTGAAGCAAGACAGACAGGTTTCAGAACAAATTATTTTAGTTATTTCAGATCAGTAGGCACAACCACTATCTAAATCAGGTTTACACTGAAGTTTTTCAGAGTAAGAAACCTCAGTTTTCTGGAATATCACACACTTACTCCGAATTAGGATTTCATTCAATTTTTCCAGACTTTTGGGAACCCACCCCTCCTCGTAAAGACTCAATTAACTTAGTGTTGTATTTGGCAGAACTCTCACTTCGTGCACACTCTCAACATTATTTATGCACTTCTCCAGTGAGAAGGTTGTGACTTCCCAAATTCAGTGAAAAAGCAGGTAAGAAAGAGTGGATGAGACAAGCAAGACACTGCCTCTCTGTTCTCAAAGGAGAAGGTTTATCTTGGAAAAGACTTTCCAGTATCTGAAGGGAGCCTTCAAGAAAGTTGGAAAGTTTACAAGAGTAGGCAGTGACAGGACAAGACGGAAATGCTTCACACTGAAAGAGGAGAGATTCAGATTAGATTTTGGAAAAAAAAATCTTTATGCTGAGGATGGTGAGGCCCTGGCACAGGTTTCCCAGAGAAGCTGTGGCTGCCCCGTACCTGGAAGTGTCCAAGGCCAGGCTGGACAGGGCTGGGAGCAACTTGGGGTAGTGCAAGGTGTCCCTGGTGGAAAGAGAGGGTCTCTAAGGTCCCTTTTATCCCAAACCATTCTATAATTCATGATTCTATGATCTCCAGAAAAGAGCACGCTTGATTTCCTCATTTGAGGAAATAATTCTTTCCCAGAAGGAGGAATTTAAAACCTCACAAAAACATGAGCCCTCCAACACGATTTGCACACAAGGTGGCAAAATACAGAAAGGCTTTCACAGAAACATTCCCTCAGTGACTGCTGATGTCAGGCTGTTTTAATTAAGGTATTTATTGTCACATAGTGGGAAAATATTGCAGTTCTTACAGAAACTGGTGCAGATGATTCCAACTTACTGAAAATGGTTGCTAACATTAGCTAACCAAGCACACTCAAGCCTGCCAATACACAGCAGGAGGCTCTTACCCAGCACATTAACTGTGCTTTGTCCAAGCTAAGGTCAACCACATTATCTAGAAACCCTTACATAAAAAGGCACAATTGCTGCTACTTTTGCCACAGAGCATTCCAAACGGGAATTAATTTGAAACATGGCAGAAGTGGTAAGTTTGTCAGAGTTAGAGACAGGTTCTCAGAACACAGATTGTCTGTAACTTGTTTAGGCCAACAGACACTGTGCCTCAATGAACCTGCTTACCAGGGAATAGTTGAAACCAATTAGCTATTAAAATCTATTTTAAGGGTTTCTGGTGAAGTCTTAATTAGGCTTGTATACTTCTGTTACAAAACAAATGCAATATAATTAATATGTCACAGAATGTTTTAAAAGCATTTCCCTGCCAAAAAATTGTTTTGTTCATTAAAGACTGAAAGTGGTATTTTAAGCAGAAAACATCAGGTTTTCCAGAGGAAAACTGCCACCATCTTTTGGGCTGAATTCATGCTCTTATGCAGAGGGATCACAGCTAGTAATCCACAGCCTTCAAGTAATGAAAAATAAATGTTACCTGTATCCATGCTTTGGTTCAGCTGCTGGTCACTTGTTTCTCCATCTTCACTGATATATCCTGGAGGAGGTGTTTCTATAATACAAAGAAAAATCCACTGATTTGCAGAATGACTAGGGAAACTTCTGTAAGGTTTAACTCTTGTGCATTATGTCATGACATCTTCATGAGCTCTGCAACACCTGAACACTGAATCAGAATTTCATTTTGCTGTCTCTTTTTCCTTCAAGTAGGACTTCAAACACGTTACCTGCTTTTTTGGTATGTAAAATGTATCTTCTCTTGTATGTCAGTCAATTGCTCAAATATGTTATATAAATACCAGAATTCTTGTTTGTTCCATTTAAGACAAGATGCTGTCACTACAATGAGTAACAATTTTGCAATTGTGATCAACAGCTTTCATATTTAGTAGAATTACAAATGAAAAAAACCATCTGGTGATTTCAACAAAAAAAAATTATGTGAGCTGTCTTTATGTAGGATAACCATCAGATCAGATACCCTCCCACACCTTGCTGAAGTTGTTAGATTTAAAGGTTATTTTTCAGTTCAGTCCCCAAATATGTACTTCTTCCATACACAACAGTTGACTCATTTATAGCTATATTAACTTAAAATACTGCACAAGTTCTATTATTATTACTACTAATACTTCTAAGTTCTATTAAACTATTATCTATTCTTTTAACTAGCTTTCTTTAAAGACAGAATTCCACAGACCAAAGTAAACTCAGTACCAACTTTGAAGCGTTCTGATACCAGAAACTACGTCTAATTCCTCAGAAATATCTTCAAAACCCAGGAGAGTATGCATGTTCCTCTTCTCCATTCAAAATGTTCTCTGTAATCCAGATAACGAGTTAACCAACTGCCTTTCAGGAAATAATTTTCTTTGAACTGGGCAAATGTCTTTTCCTACACATTATAGGCAAAACCTGCATTTCTTTAGTGAAAGTGTTTGAAGCTAACTATCTGTACAATCACCTTAGAATTGTCTCTGAAACTTCCACAGATTAAACACCTTTAATTACATTATTACCAAAACAGCAGAAATTTAAAGATAAAGCCTTTTTTGCTTAAGAAATAAAATAAAATTATGACAAACATCGTGTCTGAGGTGTACTGCAATATCATGAGATCAGAAGGAAGCCAGTGAGAGGAAACTAGATTAAGTCAGTTGATTAAATTAAAATGAACTGAGAGAATTTTATCTTTGATTCATTCTGTGTGCTAAATATAGATGTGACAGAATTCAAGTGAGAATTTAAAAGGACGATTAAGGGAAACCTTCGCTAGTAAGAAACATGAAAACAAAAATCATACCCATTTTGAAGGTTTTTACAGCGCTCATTGTGACAAAGGGGACTCTACCCTTTCCCAAATCATTCGCTATAGTTAAGCCCACAGCTGTGGCAAAAGGTCAATACACAATTTCTAATCCAATCCATGACTCCTGCTTCCAGCTGCTAATCTAGGCTCTCTGGCACAGATTATTTTCCATGTCTAGTCTCTGCCCAAACAGAGAAGATTTACTCCACCTAGTACTATTAATAGTTTAGGGTCAGAGGCTGAGCACCACACAGCTGGAAACGAACACTCAGGTGGGGCACTAACATTTTGCAGTAGACCTTGAGTGCTGCCAGAAGTGTGGACGATGCAGCTCAGCCCACTCAGAACCTGAACTGGAACACTCAGCTCCCAAAGGCCATTCTGCACCTTTCATGATCACCAAGCTCTCCTACAAATCAAGCACTGAGGCATGATTAGAGTGCAAAGCTCCCAGATGTGAGCCTGCCCTACTGCTGAAGAAAACGGTTCTCTGAAGAAGGCTATCAGGGCAGACAAGGCTTATCAGAACCCAGCCAAGTGCTCCAGATTAAGTCAGCAAGGTCAAACAAAGCAAGATACCACGATATGAGCACAAGAGGAGGGTGTCAGAGACAAAGAGAAGGAGGTGTGGTTAACTGCATAAACATTTGAAGGTCATGTGAATTCCTACAATCACCTGGAGCAAACTTTCTGCAAATAACAACTTTAACTCATTTCCATAGCCCTGGATTTGCAAAAGGTGGCTTTCCAGTGAGTTGTTTGCAAATGTTATCAAAAGCTCTCAATTTGAGTCAAAAAACTATACACAAGTTAAGAAAGCAACAGCAACTTCTAGCACCTTAAATTGCTCAAAAAAGGTGGTATCAGATGTGGCCAAAATTAAATAGAAAGGTCAAATAAACTGACTGTTTAATGCCATTTCAATTCTTGATATAATTAAAGAAAACACAAGCAACATTCTTCTTAAGATCTGTAGGTAAAATTTGTTTTGCATTTTCTAAATTGCACATATTTGGGTTTTGGGGCAGTCATCTCATTCTTTCAGAGATTCCAGATGTGAATTTTCAGCTTACTCATAGCATGAATGCATTAAACATTTATAGGCAAACTTCAGCTTTACTTGGTTTTACACTCCAGGCGACTTCCTGAAGAGACAGGAAACAGGAAGTTGGGGCAGGAAACAAAGGTCACTGATTTTATGTTTCAATGAGGGTAACCAGGTTTTGGGTGCAGCAGACTAGCATCGGTGTTTGTTTTGGGGTGGAAAAAGGGGCAAAGAGGGGGAGGATAAATTCTTTACCAGTTCAATATTGTTAGGTTGTTCTTTCAAAACAAAAAGACAGAACTGTATGCACACAATAGTAACAAAAAGCTAAAGCAGATCACTGCTGATGTGAACTACAGGATCAAGACACTTTTCAAATCCCTGCTTTGCAACTAAAAGTTTTCTCCACATGTTACGTACGATGAGATCAAGCATCAGTTTATTATTCAACCTCCAATGCACAGCATTTGGCAATTCTTTATGTTTGTGAAAGAGGCTTAAAGCGTAAGGTGAAGATCTACTTTGCAGTTATTAGCATCCTGAATCTCAAATAAGCTACTGCAACCAAGTAGCTGTTGTGAAATGACAGCAATATGGTTTCATGCAGGATCATGTTCTGCAAACAATGGTGTTTAGGTATTTCCACTGGAATTAATACACGAAATCATCTAAATCTAATTTAGCGGTGCATATTTCAATTAATTTGATCACTTACAAGGATGAAATGACCATCTTTGTTCCAGTGGCACAATGTCAGAACACGCTGTGTACAGCGGGAGTTAGGCAAATACCTGGTATGTAATTGCTCTGTGGTTCAATCCCAGCTGGAAAGTTAGTGTTCTCAGGAATGGAATGGGTGTAGTCATCCAGAGGTGGCAGCTCTGTTAGGATCTCAGTGTGCCGCGGCACGAGCACGGGAGGCAAGACTGGAAAGGAAAAATTAAAAAAAACATTGGTAATCAAAATACACAATTCTGTGAGCTAAAAAGGAAAAAAAAAATCTAAAACATCTAACAGGTTCTTCAGATGTTTTGAAATTTTCTGAAACTCAGCACTCCTAATACTACATTTGCACAGCTAACTGCGGGAATAGATGGGACTCCTCAGGTGCCTTAAATACCACTATTCCACATTAGCAAAGGTAAATTTTGGCCCTATTCAATCTGAATTGTACCTGGCCAGCTGGAAACTGCTAGCTGTCCTGGAAGTGTTTATAAAAACATTCGTAAAGATTTTTCAGTAACTTCTATTACTAAAATCTTTCAGGGATGTGATCTCAAGCAGAATCACGTACTTCTATCAAGAGAGGCCTTTCTCTTATTTTCTATTTAAAGCTGAACAAGCACACCCAGACGCTGCCCGGACAGAAAGTCAGAAGCAGTGCTCCTACCTGGTGTCTCCACTCTCTGGTAGTGGTAAGGGTTTACACATACTTCATCCTTTTTAAGATTAAAAGCATATTCACAGTTTTCAATTGCCTTAAGTTCATGGTGGCTGTGCAGGTCTGGCCAGCGCCACAGGCGGCAGTAAATGACGTGTGGCAATCCCTTGCGGTGAGACACCTGCAGACGGCCATCGAGGGATCTGCAGGGGGAAGATGTTGAGAAGCATTTACAGACTGTGTGCTGCCTCCATCCCTCCAGAAACACAGGGTAGTTTCACTCTCAGAATTCAGTGCCTTGACTCTGCTAGTGACATTTATACTCTAGTTAAAAGGCTTTGAATGCAATGAAAATGATCGTATCAAGCAATGTCAACTTATTTTTGAGCTGCTCAAATTATTGCCAGTGAATTTAGAGTTCATTAAAAGCCACTTACATCCAAACAAGTATTTAGCACGATTGCTTCATATATTTTTTTTAAATGCAGAAGACAGTTGTTAAAAATAAAATCACACACTTAATGGTCCCTTCCACTGCTAAAGGCACCTCAAGGCTTTGCTGTGGCATGGATGCTTTATGGTTTTAAGCGTAAGAATTCCCACAGGACTGCAAATAAGCCTATAAGCAGTCAGCTGCCCAAGTGATCCACATGGCAGTATAACTGTAATGCAAAGAACATGAATGCACATCTTGTAAGGGCTGTACAGTTTATCTTCTTCACTTCATCTGCCTTGCTACCAGCTGAAAACGTTTTGCTAGTTTTAAGACAGACTGCATATGCTTACACAAATGCAGATGTTTATGATTGTTATGGGATGGGAGACAAACCTCAATACACAAATCAAGTAATGTGACATGAAAAAATAAAGACCCTGTTTAGAATTTGCCCACTATTAACTACTGAAGAATTTACAAACAATTCTTCTTTAGTAGCTCATATCTGAGCCAATTAGCAAGATTTAACTGAAAGCTTGTGGCATACAAAGCAGTTTAAACACTTTGTAAGATTAGGTCTAAAGAATTAAGTTTTCCAACTTTGTTAATATAATTACCAAATCACATTAGAGCTTGCATTTAACAAGTCTTCCCATTATTTCAATAGCACTGGCATGAAAAAGGAATAACTGTAGAATTAAGAATTTCATTGGTCAAAACATCAGCTGTGAACACACTGATTTCTACACTGGCAAGGAAATACTTCAAAATGCTGCACCATGAGAGGCCTAGGAATCATTTTAGTCTATTTTATAAAGCATCCCATTACAGACCCTCCAAAGCCAATCCCTCCCACAAGATTTTTATGATGCGAGAGAGGGCAGAATATTCACCTGGTTTGTTCAGAGAAGCTGTAAAGGCCTGTTGTATCCCACTGATCTATCGTGTTTGGTGTACTCAGTCCCCAAATTTCAGAGCAAGTGCTGTGCATAAATTGAAAACAAAAACAAAAAATTGATATGAATATGGAACATGGTTATTCAAAACACCATGATGTCAAACATGGAAAAATGTACAGAATACTTCCTTTCACATAGAAGATAGAGCACTCTTAGACTGGCATTTTAACTGACATCTCATGCTATATTTTCTATATGAAGGAGGCTATCAAAATGGAACAAGTGATTCAAGGTAAATGATAAATGTTTTTAAAGGTGAACAAGTTCTCAGATTTTAAGTAATTGATACAGTTGCAATGTTCCTTAAAACAGGCAAAACTTCCTCAGCCTAGTTCTTTACAAAATTCAGTTTTAAAAGGTAGTTTCTGGGTTGGTTTAATTTTTTTTTTGTTTTTGTTTGTTTCTAAACATAAGCTGCCCTAAGACTCCAAAGGCCATGTGTATCCAAAACTGAACATCACAAACTACAGTTCAAGTACCACCACTTCAGCATTAATCTCATTTTCCATGCACACACTAATTTGCTGCTATTCCAAAAAACAGGAATTCAAATTCCGAAGAAAAACACATTATAGGTGATAATTCACTATTTTCTGAGTCTCCTTGAATAAATAGCTAAATATTCTTTCACACAATATACAAAACACAAAATGTTTAACACAGTTTTACAGTGTAGTACCTTAAGATTCAACTGTTGAGTAACAACTTTAATTCTTAAATCAAGCAGGAGAAAAGGAAAGACAACTAAGTCTTTACCAAACTGGTTCAAGGAGCAGATCACAACAGTAAAGATAAAGGAACATTCAGTCATAGAAACAAACTAAAGCAAAGGCAGATTTAAACAAAGCAAGAAAACAGCATAGGATTGTAAACAGGCAGCAGACTTTCAGAGGCATAAAAGCAGCTCAGTTCTATAACATACTTGCTCAGTGACCACTGAGAACAGACAGTTTATTTTATATAAGTAATGTACAACGAAACCTCGTACCTCAGAAACGAAGAGAATTTGGTTTGCATGCAACTTGAATCTCTGCTTCTTAATTATGCAGCCTGAATTGGTTGGCTGCTATATTACCTTTAAAATTAACAGGCTCTGAAAAGCTGCAATGGGAAGAATCCAAGGGCACCAGACTTCTGATTTTAAATATAAGTGTTGTGACTGAATTTAAATTATCATGTTTAGCCAATACACTCAAGTCTGGATTGAGTGCTCAAGAAAAGTGAGGTTGGTGGTTTTATTTCTTCTCATTACAGAGGGAAAATTCATTAATGTTACAAAACAAAAGAGCAGACAGCACATCAATGGACTCGAAACCACTTTCAGGGCTGACAACCACCTCAATTCCACAGTGACTTTTAATAAATCTTAAGTGTTGGCTACAGGTGAAGGCAACGAATGGGTCTTGCTCCCTTCTTGCCTCTAGCACACACTTCATTTCTAATGCCATCCTAGGGAGGCTGAGATGTCCATGCCAGTGAGAAGCAACCCAAATCAACAAACTGGCTTTTTGACCACATAACAAACATGGCTGAAAATACATGTTTTGAGTTACTTTTCAAGTCAGATCACTTCTATTCATTGCAGTTATATGGGCACTACAAAGGAGAAGTGAGAACGTAATTGTGGCTGGCAACTGCCTGCATTTATCACAAATAAATACGTTAAATAAAATACGGCCTTTTGATATATTACTGGTTATAGACACAAGTAAGATCTTGTACTAGATGACTTTGCCTAGTAGAGAGCAGCAGAGAGCCAGAGATGAAGGCCCATTCTCTGGCACACATCTAGCTCTTCAGAAAAGCCAACCATCCTGAACAAGTTGCACCCATGTTGGACGCGGGCAGCATCACAGCTTTCCAGAACGAGTGGGCAAAGAGAGATCCTGCCCATGGCTGCATCAGCAGAGCCTGCAGTCTCTTTTTTCACATTCCTAGGATGCTGCCAGAACCGTGGGCTACCAGGAGCTTTGCAAGGAGTGAAGTAGCTGCCCTGAAGACACAAGGGCAGCCTGTGGGACACCAGGGAGCATCTCTGCATTGTACTGTGTCCTTAAATATGCACCACTACTGCTGGTAAGACAGATAATCCCATACATGCAATTAGAAGAACAATCAGCAGACACAGACTGCTGCATGTAAATTGAAACAGTGAGGTCTGACAGCTCACTACCTTTGAGCAATGGATCCTTCATACAAAGCAGTGCTCCAAAGCTGATGCTGTCACACAGATTACATGTTCCAAAAATTGTGGGGTGCATCACTGGTATAACCATGACATGCCACGCATTTGGTTCACAAGGCTTTTAAGACAGCACATGCAAAAGTAAGATTTCATAGCCCTTAATAAAACAAGATGAACAGGAACAGTATTTTATATTGCTAACATCTTCTCTCTATAAATATTCAAATTATCAAAGCCGACACCATATTAGAAAGACAAAGAGTATCCTGAAGTGGACTGTGTGACAGGCACAGCTTGGAATGAAGCTCAAAACACCATGGAGGGAGGCACAGAAAAGTGATCAGTCAGGGCAGCAAAACTGCTCCAATAGTCATTGGTTTACATGACATGTTATCTTTTGGGACATATATCTGCTCAGAGCTGGGATTAGTATCAGTGTTTTACTGGCTCATCTACACCAGGACTATACTTGAAGTCCCATAATGCACAATCAAATGCAAAAGAGCCTGCAGGAAATCATTCCAGATGATCAATAAAGTCAGCTCAACAAAGCTTTTACTGTTTGCTGGAAGAAACATCTAAAGAAGTAAAGAGGTTTCTCTTCCCGTTGAGATAAAAGATCCATTGCCTACAAGGTGCAAGACCATCCCCTCACGTCATCCAGGCAGTAAATCAAAACTCTTAATATTCACACACACGCGCACAAGATCAAAATAAAATTCCTCAAAACCCTAAAAACCATACTTCATACACAGTACTTCCATGAAAGGCCACAGTATGTCCATTCATACACAAGCCACCACCTGACAGAGGGCAGACATGTCCACTCATCCCTGAAAGGTAGTGCTGGAGAGGTGACTGAATTCTGAAAGATGTTTTAACCACCACTAAAACCATCTGAAAGTAACACAGGAGGTACAAGTTTTCAGTAGTGCAGAATTACTGCCTCAAAATAAACAGGAATCGCTCACTCCTAAATCTACCTTTCGGAACCATCCAAAATCCCATGTGATGCGAAGAGTCCTTTCCGTGCCTTACTCCATAAAGATTTCAGGAGAACCAAGTACTAACACCTGTATCATAAGTCAAGCCTTGCCTGGAAATATTCCCAGGCCCTGGAACATGAGCATGTATGCTAGAAAGCAGCTAGGACATTCCCCAGGACCAGGCTGGGCCAATTACTGGTCTCCTACACAATTCCCAGGTTTGTGAGCTGCACACCATCAGGACCCCCTCACACTGGGCAGTTCTGATGCAGCTCCCCTGCTCTCCTAGCTAAGGGGTGAAGAGAATGGACAAGGCAGTCCTGAGCCAGTTGGATGTGGTGCCTGGGAATGTTCCCAGGCACGTTTAATTTATTAGGAGGGAGGCAGCCAAGACGTATCACCATTTCACCTTCAGTGAGCACTCGGGCTGAAGCTTGGAAGACACTTCAGGCTT
Organism: Petroica traversi; assembly: GCA_025920805.1. Classification (NCBI taxonomy): domain Eukaryota; kingdom Metazoa; phylum Chordata; class Aves; order Passeriformes; family Petroicidae; genus Petroica; species Petroica traversi. Next base: position 690,110 of record JAHLSL010013815.1, on the reverse strand, counting down.
TGTATTTTACCAAACAAGGAGGTTTGGTTTTGAACTTGCTGTACACTGTACACTGGTAAGCCATCATTTGTTTTCAAAATATAATTTGGCTTCTGTGTTGAAGCTGTACCTAAATCTTTCCTGTGCAGACAGCGCTTAAATATACTCCAAAACACAAGTTCAAAGCTAATGTACTTCCTTTCTCCTGAGTGGACACTTTCATTCCAAAGAACATTTTCACTGCTGCTCTCAAAATAATTTGTTGACAGAAAAAAGTCAACATTTGGTCAACAATACAAAAGCTAGTTTTTTATCTTTTCAACACTTTTCAACAACAGTTCTCAATAACAAATCACCATGTTCTGTGGCCTTTAGCACTCTGTGCTTGAACAGCGAATTGTTACTTTTGCAGATCCCACAAGTAAGTGAATCTATTATAAGGGACTTCAGGGATATAAAGCACCGATTTGGCTCAGGTTTCCAGGTGATGTGGATGTCTAACAAGAGAAAACTATTTCCTAGAGAAATGAGAAATGCTGAAAATATATTTGCAAGGAATAAGAACTGCTCTTTGAGACCCAGGTACTTTTAGGGGAAAGTCCAAACGTAGCAGGTATCTGGTTAAGCTACTACAAACTAAACCTGGAAAAACGGGGCTTTGGGACTCTTTAGGACTGACCAGAGGACTGATGTGGTGAAGAAAGGATCAGACAAGTAAATACATGGTGGAATCAAAGCTACTTCTGTCAAGGGTCTTTCCCTGAATGGAAAGGGTTGAAAGAGCTGGTATTTCAACTTGCCTTTTTATGTGCTTATAAAGAGCAGCATTTCAGATGATACCGTGCACTTCTGACATGAAGAATCTTTAATGTGGCTATCAGCGTGCAACAATTCACAGTATGCCTTCACTTCTTCCATTTCATCATTTCCTTTAACAGGAAAATCTGAGTTCCAAAAAACCTGAACTCTGGGCAAGAAATTACCTACACAGCCATGCTTCACATTTTTCAGACAAAAATAGTGTCTTTATTCAGTAAGACAGAAAACACTTACATACACAAGAAAAATGTGGACACAGAAAAACCCCAACTATTAAAGACAACCTGAAAGTATTTGTATTGCCTTATCTACATGACATGGATGATGTTACCTATCACTATTCCACTATCTCAGTGGAATAACAGTTAAACTGTACGTCTAGTACAAAAATTGGACTATCAAGTCCTGGTGCAAATACGGATAAATTATTGATCTGCCCCATGATAAATGAACATGGACAAACAGTTTGTGCTACACTCATGAGTAAGCATTAGAATTGTTTTAATGCAGTATATCTCTACCAGAGGAATAATGTTCCTATCAAAATCCATAACAACAAAAAAAACCCCCTACATTAATGAAATAGTTTAAATAAATGCACTGTGCTGATCTCCACCAGTCCAAAAATACACTTATCATCTGGAACACACTGATAAAAACTAAGTTCTTGTATTTGATATGATTATGTGGTAAAGGACAGTGCAGAAGTCTGAACAGGGTAAGATGACCTGTGACAGCACAACCTCCTCTCAGTGAACATAGAAAGGCATTTACATCTTGGCTTGAGGCAGCAGTAATTCTAAACTAGAAACATCAGTAGCTGGAGATTTATATACACAGATCAATCCACAATCCCCTCACTGATGTCCAGACGCCAACTATTAAAGCCTACTGGTACTCAACAAGGGCTGCTCAATTAGGATCAGTTTCTCAAGGCAGTTAGAAGCCAGATGTACTGATTTGCAGATCCAAGCAAGTAGGTGCAAGTTCTGGCCAGATACTCATGGCCACAGCATCAACAAGCTGGTGTCTGACAGTGCACACACTTCAAAACATCCCTGCACTTTCCCCAAGAGCATTTGCAAAGTAGAAGATACAAACGGGGATAAAGGTGGTAGATCTTGTCAACAATACTCATTTTTACAGAGACAATGTTTTCTTGAGGCTGTAGCTGAAAAGCCTAAAGCCAGCAGGATTTTAATCAGCAATCCTGTGTGCACCAAAACTATCACACACAGTGCCTGAGCTGGTCTAGGTACTGCAGGTTGTTGCTACTATGAATTTATTACTAACTTTTACTGAGAAACAGAATGAACTTATAACTATCCTACCACTATTTATGGTGCTGGAAATGCCGTGTGCTCAGGGTACTTTTTGTTCTAAATGAAGTGCTTGCAACAAGTACAACATCAGATGAAAGCAGGCAGAACTACTGCAGAGATATTTACACATGAAGTACCAGAAACTCTATAAACAAGTTGTTAAATATTGTCACAAGTCATATATAACTGCAGTTACACATTTTTTTTCTTCAAAGTCTTGCAAGGTAGAACAGCTCTAAAGGAGCTAAAAGGCACTGAGTTCAGTTAGCAGCCTCCTCTTCACCTGAAGTGGTTGCACTAGAAATATAACAAATAAAACCTGAAATGCAAATAGCACTGTGCTAGTCAAAGCCCACATTATACAGAAACATTGAAGAAATGGTCCTGGACATTTAATTTGCTTATTTGTGAAGTATTACACTGAGCCCCAAATATCCTTCCTGAATCTTTCACATCTTTCAGAATCTGCAGCCACTAACAAGTTTGCCAAGTTCATGTTCAAGGCAATCTTCTCCATTTGCCTTTTTCCTGCATCTTATAATCATGAGCCTTTCTCCCACTGAATCTAATTTGTCTGCCCCTACATTTTCTGAGGCATTTGTAGTGCTGGAGCTTTGGCTGAAATGAAAAATAATTTCAGCAATCTGTGACAGCACTCCATTTATCTGTTTTAAGATGGGAGATGAGAATCAGTCAATTTTCCAATTCTAGAATTCTCCTGCAAAGTGTTCCCTACAGAAGTGAGCCTGACACTGGTTTTTACCCTATTTTTACTCAAAGACTAAAGAAAAAAGAACACAACAACAACATAAAAATTATAAGTTTTTCACTTGAATTAGAGAATTACTTTAAAAGCACAAATCACCTTTACACCAGCCTAAATTTACTAGGCTAACAACTTTGACTGTTGTCAAGGAGGCAAAACACAGGCAGAAAATTTGCTTAAGAGCTACACCAAGCTATCCAAACTGGAATTAGATAGTAAGAAATGGCCACCAGACTTACGAAATCCCATTTTCTCAAAACAAATGGGCAAATGCCAGTGTTTTAGCATTGCTCATAGCTACCTCTGTAAATTTTACCTGTAAAATTTACTTCAACCTGAAAAAACAAGTTGAAGTCTGCAAACTCAGGATCTGTATCTTGTATATAAGATCCGTGCCTTTCTTTTTAAAAAAAGAAATCAATCTTGCTAGGCAAGGTCTTAGATCCAAGACTTCAGAGGAATATACTGAACAGGAACACCACAGCACCAACTTCAGCCTCCACTTTATCACTGGTGTAGCTACACTGAAGCTGCACTCCTATGAATACACTGCTCATCACACTCCACTAATTCTACCTTTGAGAAAAGGACCAGTGGACTGATGTATGGAGGAAGAGAATCCTTCCTTTCACACCAGCTACCTTCTTTCTGATGCAATTGAGATTCAAGAACAGCCTAAGGAAATACACCAAGCCTTTGAGGTAGTTAAAAAATAGTCTCAAAGTCTCCGGTAATAGGAAAGACTGAATTGCAAGGCTTAGGTGTAACTTAAATTAAACTACATCAGCAATTTAAAAAGTTCACTGGCTTACATACAGTATTGTACTCAGCACAGACAGTTCCTACCAAACCTGCCTGATCATGGTTTCCTTAAATCTGGGTTTCAAATGAAAGTATGTGTAGTTGCTTGTATATTCTGATTTCATAGTACCTTCTATATACTGGCCATTAGCACTTTTCCCTATTACAGCCTAAAATGCCTACAAACCAGAGAGGAGCAATGCTAAACACATTACCTGTCTCTCCAAGCAGCACCTCAGCTAGCTGTACAGCCAACAGCCTGAACAAAACACACTCTAAAACACAGCTTGGCTGACCTAAGTGTCTCAACTACTGAAATGCATGTTGCTTATGTTTTTTTTACCCTACACTGGGGGTGACAGGGGAAAGGTACCTGCACTATGCTCATTAGTAAATACTAAAACAACCTGATATAAGAACATGAATGCTATGTTCCTTTCATGACATATCTGCCATACTCCTCCTTCGAATTATTTAGCATCCCTGCAGAACTGATAAACGTTTTTCTTTTCATCTCCAGCATCTCATATTAGAGTGACATAATGACATCTGCTCACTTAAGTGTACAGGACCAGGCACACACATTCATCAAATGGAACAACTCAAAGCTACAGCAGTCTGTTCCTGCTTGTCAATGACGTCAAGCCACAGAGGTCCTGATCTCATTATCTTGCAACAGAAAATGTAAAGATTAAGTAATTCAGTACAAATTAATGATTTCTCTTCCAATCACCTGCTAGATGGATGAGCAAGTAAGTTACCAAATGCCAAATAAAAACCACAGGTATGAATTCTCCTTGAAAAATCACTTACACCACTCTGTGGTGGCACTTGCCTTTAAGAGGAGCTGGACAAAAGTTCTTCTATGGAGACGATTTTGTGAAAGACCCCAAGGTAGAATAGCAGACCCCAACAAAAGTTATGCTAAAGGGCAGTACTAGCAACCAGAGTAAATGAATACTGATATGTATTTACATATGACTATAGGTGGACAGGTAGTTTGTCACCAGAATCTCCCATTCTTCAAAAGAGAAACAGAGCCTGGTAAGCCTAGGAAAAGGATAATAAGTAATGTCTTACAAAGCCCTGGACTAAATGTCCTTGCAGAACTGAAAGCACAGATTTCCCTCTCAGTACAAACTTGACAAAACAAGAGTAAAAATATGAGCTAGGCACTGAGCTTCTACAACTAGGAGTGCTTCCTCAAGTGTCTCTAACCCTTTGATTTACTTATTTAAGCAACTGGCCTTATACAGTCACTAAAAAAATATTTATTTACGTTTTTTTTTTTTTACTTGCTGAAAACTGTAACTGTACCTTATCTCCCTGCCTTCCTCCACCCCATATGCACATTCAGGACACACTACAGCCAAGAAAGATATATTTATGTATGTGCATAATTAGTGGAATATAAATCAGGAGCCATTTCACAACCTTACACAACCTCTCATCTTTCAGAAAGCTTTTACGAATAAAGTTTACATAGAATTTTATAAAGTATATTCAAAACCATTACATCAAATACAAAATGCAGCATCTGAACCGAGGAAAATGACTTAATAACCTTCCTTATAAATGGATGTATGCTAAAAAAATTAACACATCAAAATAGCCAGAAAAGCAGGAGGCACAGGATGCAATTAACCTCTCTAACACTGTGGGAAAAGAAAAGAAGTCATTGAATAACTCCCATTTACTTCAGATTAAAACCTCAAGGATGTCCACAGGGGACACAAAAGTGGAACGTGATGTACAGAAGGTACTGTTAGAGCCCAGCATTTGAGCTGCCCAGTGCTCATTCCAGGGCTAGTTTTCTCGAGTTCTGCTGAGTGCCAGGCCATCAAGGGATCTTGATGAACAGTACATGCTTCTGTTGCCTTTTCTAAAGGCACACTTCTTCCTTGTCACATGTGCAATGAACTGCCTACATAGCCAAAAATACAGATATAAGGCCTTTCAAAGCACTTCACCATCCTCCCTTCTCCCAAAGTGTGACATGCTAGCCCACTGCTGTCAGACAGAATAAAGCAGACAACAACAATCAGTGCTATCTTTATTTTTCTCTCAATGCTAGGAGATACAGGAAGGACAGCACCTCAAAGTTCAAGAGCAATTTTCTCAGGATGCCATAAAACCAAGTTGAAGTAAAATATTTATTTATTTTCTCATTTTTCATGTGGTCTGTTCAGACACAGATCTGATCAAGGAGTCTCTACTCTGTTCAAAGGCAGGTGGGGAGTAGAGCCTGAAAAATTCTAAATGGCAAGGTCAAGCAACACAGAGGTGGTGTCAGGACTGAGAAATAAAAGGCATGCAATGCAGCTCAGCCTCCTTCAAGTCCCAGCAGGGAGTTGGCCACAAGTCTTATGCTCAAAGACCAAAGATGTGGAGCATCCAAAAGCAGCCCACGGAAATCATGAGCTAACAGCTTTGCTGGGAAACTTGCCCTGCAGTTCCCTACTCTCAACCAAACACCACAGCTTTCAGCAGCTCTGCATCTCACAAACACTGAAGCAGTCTAACTGGAGATAAAAGAACCTAAGCACAGAAAAACTGCTCCCAATCACATGTTCCAAAGCAGCCATCAAAACCAATGACTCCCATGACAAGTGTACAACAGCATTCGCAATGGCAGCTCTCTGAAAACTAACCAAGGGGTGCAGGGAACCCAACCAAAAAAAACAAAACCGAAACCAACAATAAGAAAAACCTATTACCATGTGAACCCACAAGCTCTGAGGACAGCAGTGTTTATGCTTTAAGATGGCATTCTTGAAATGGTAGCTTGGAATTCCTACTCTGCTTTCATTTGCTACACTATTACAGCCAACCTTTAGGTTTTTTAAATGTTGCAGTTTCACATCTTTAGAAAATCTGACTATGACAATATCAGGCAGTGGGTTGAGATGACACCCAGTGCATTTTCACGGGTTAATGCTGTATCGTTCTTTACAGACCTGAAAATCAGAAATATCAAAGGACAAAGTACCTGTATATGAAGACCTATCCATCACAACAGCGGCTGATATATCCACAACAAATTGGTCTGTTAACAGCAGTCAAATCTCACAGAAGATCATACTTTTAACAGATATTAAAAAATGACCTTTATCTCAAGTTCTCTAACCACTATTAGTCACAGTCAGTGTGGTGAAAGCTCTCCCCACAAGCTAAAAGGTACAGCAACCAAGCAAAGGCCAAGTCAAGTAATTTTTCTCGAGTAGCCCGTCATCCTCCAAGTGGGTGAGTGGCTGATGCTACCACTTGCATGGGCTGTTTTGCAAGTGATGGACAGCTGAGAAAACATGAGATGTTTTGATTAACCTTCTCAAACTACTGTGTATTTGGGGTAGTGAGGGGGAGAGATTAGCCCTGCAAGATATTTCCCTTGTTCACAGTCCTCAAAAAACACGCTAGCTTGGCAAAAAGATTACTCTTACAGCAACAGTTACAGGATCTTTTAATACCTTATTTCAGCTGAACTTTTCTCTGGACAGGCCATATGAATTATATACCCATCACAAGAAATCCAAGAAGAAAAACAGACGTTATATGCTATGAAGTGCTCAATCCCTGCTACAACCCAAGGCATGCACACCTGGCAGAAAACTGGTGAAGCAGAGAAGACACTTACCTTGATCCACATCCCAAGCAAACTGTCTTTATGAAAACTTAGAGAAATACCAACTATTATACAGCTAAATCATAAGTGTTTCCTGTAAGGAATTTCAAATGAAGTTAAAGTTTGAGCCTTACAGAAAGCTTCCTCAAGTAATGCACTGATGCAAAGAACTGAATGGGACTTGTGAGATCATTCTTCACCTAAAAATTACAAAATTGTGTCCGACGATGACATCACCAACACTGATAATGCCCATATTTCATGAGGAATATTGAAGAAAATTCACAACTAGAAAGGAAGCAATATGAAGCCTTGAAGCGTTGCATTGTCCAGACAGAAGAAAGCAGTATTTTATTTTTAAAAAGCACTTTGCATGTTTGCTTAGACACTATACTACTTTACATGCTTTTGCTAAGGTAAAATCAAGAAGGTAATAGCCGAAGTGCCTTACTAGAAGCCTCTAACCTCCTCACGCCCAGAAGAGAACATGGGACCCTGCAGCAGATATTGTTATCAGAGAATTGGAATATGCAGGAGACACCTCTAGATTGAGAACCAAGGTTACTTCCTCAGCTTTTCTGATGAGAGTTTCTGACGAGAGCTTAGGCAGCAAGGATAAGTGTTAAGACCTTGGCAAAGTCCTGAAGTCTTTGACATCTTGCTCATGATCCACACCCACAACACGCATTTGAAGACCATGCCCACAAGTGCTCTTGCCTCACATCCAATTGCCTAACAAGTAAAGAACTTTCCCAGGATATCCAACAGTTTCTTTTCCTCTCTCAATCTACCAGAAGTCAGCCCTGATCTACCATCATCTGCCCTCTGATGAGGTGGCAGTTGCCCTGCTCTCTCTCTGTCCTAATGCAGCCAAAAAGATGGGAGTTTCAAAGGCTCAAGGAACACTAACATTTAAATTAACAAATACACAGATTCTGCTGGAAGGAAAGCTGCTTAAATCCTTCTTGGAATGTCTGTGGTTGTTGGCCAAAACGTTGAGGGGTTCCCAGAGGGTCACAAACACATCAGTACTCAACTCCAGTAAAAATGTCTTCCCATCAGTGAACAGAATTACAGAATTTTTTAATTATTGCCATTAATGCAGCTTGCACTAGGTAGAGCCCTTCCTCCTATATTCATCAAACTGAGACATACAGTAGACAGCAAAGCACTAATTTTTGGGTACTAACTATGCTTTGACAAGACTTCAGTCTGCAGGACAGGTACATGGGACAAACAGAACACTCAAAACCAAAATGCAAAAGAATTGAGAAAGCATTTTTGTTACTGGTTTTGTGGAATTCACGGGTATGAATGCATTTGAATTCTTTGCTGTGGTATGGCTGTTAAGTCCATATTCAAGTTCCCACACTGTAGCAGAAGGGGGTATTTATGTCAAAGACAGTAAAGAATTATCAATTAGCTGGACTGGAGGCTACGCTGCTGCAGCTTTATGCAAACACTGCAAGGTTCAGAAGCCACCCCTGTAGTTGGTGTCTATGAGATGAACATTTGAGTAGTCTGTTAAAGAGCCTTTTTCAGCCAAACACCAGAGTCAAAAACCATTTCAAACACAACTTTGTGTCACAAAGCTGCAAGATTCCACATCAGTTGGTATAAGCCTTTCTTCATATTCAAGCCTTCAAGCATGAGCATAGTATGCATTATTTCAAGTATCAGAGAAACTCAACTTGAAGCCTTCCACAAAACTAAGGGGAAGTAAAGACCAGTTCTGTGAGGTAACTCACTAATTTAAACAGCAACTTGGAAATTCTGCATTTAGGCAAAACTGAGTGTGCTTCATTTGCACCAGGCTCTTTTCTTTCCAGTACTCAAGAAAAGAACAAAGCAAGCACCCAAAAAAGGGGTCTGGTAACCTATAGATAAGAGCAAAGATACAACGTGAAAATTTTCAGCCGTTGTTCTAAAACTTGCTTGAACATTTTGCAATGAAAAGTTACAGTTTGGAGGATCTTTTCTGCACAAACGCTGAAGTCAGATTACTGTGCAGCACTTGTTCAAGGGGATTTCCCCAACCTCATTGTTCTTCTGCCAATTTTAAAGCATATGCAGCGAGATGTGAACTTACTCCAGCTCCCGATTGTTCTCTTGTATCCTGCCAGTCGGCTTCAAACAATGCAGCATGACAGAAGCCAAAGAAAGCTGTTCATGATGAGACTATGGCATTGTACACTGTAAATTTTAGAAGCTTTCCGCCAATCAGCAGTGCAACTGAGTCAGAGCAAGTGAAGAAAAAAAAACCAAGTAGTAAACAAGACATGGGAAATTACTTTTATTAAATTAGCAGGTGTACATTACAAGCAGGATTAAATCAGTAGAGAGCCTATTAACCAGCTATTTGTGTTCAAAGCTGCAGCAGTAAAGGAACTGCAGTATCTTGTTTAGTCTATAAATTCTTCCTAGACTAACAGCCTGAGCTACATATTTGTGAAGTTTTTCCTATAAAATTGGGCAGGTTGTCATAAAACATTCACACTAGTGAAAACAGCACTCAGGTGTTTTGTTACAGTACCAAGAAAGCTAAAATGGCTGACTTCTACAGAAGAAGAATATAATGAGGAGAGGAATCTTCACCACACTGGATAGCTGGCCAGATATAAAGGCATGAGTTACCACAGCAATCTAGGAAACAGTTTAGCATTGACTGGGGCTGGGTAAAGACTCACTCCTTTATTAAAGAAAAAATAACAACTATTTATGCGATAATTTTGGGCTCAGTATTGACAATAAAGCACTGACAGACACTTTTTTGAGTGACTAATAAGTCTTCTTGATGGCAGCATGGACTGTCAAGGTGCAGGTATTACTCTTCCTAGTCAGAGCTTTGTACCAGAACCTACTGGGCAGGAAAGTTGCTGAAGTAACACAAGCAGCCCCAGAAGCAGCCGTTAACCTGACAATTAATTGTGTATCAAAAAAGGAATCAAACAAGCTTTAAAACTTACTTTAACATTTACTTTTGATTCAGACTCTTCCTGCTTCTTAGCATCAAAGCAATCCTAGCGAAGTGCAACACTAACTTGAACAAATAACTCTTACAAATTCTAACCACCCCCATTTTCACCCCCAAATTTTCTTTCACATCACTGATACTCCAATAGCAAAAACATATTTTAAGCTTATTCCCTAAACAATTAATACACCTTATAGCAGCAAAGAGAAGGTGGCACTATTACAACCCTTAAAAAATATATACATCCATTAATAGACAGAAAAATTACAGCAGTAAAAAACTTAGGTTACCTGGGGAAAAGCGGCAGAGTCAAGGTCAGAATCCACATTCCCTGAGCCTTTATCCAGTGTTCCCCTTAGCATACAATATAACCCCCAAAATTCAACATTTCTTCCTCCGGACTCGAGAGACAAGCTCCTTTGAACTATACAGCATTTTGCTACTGGCTAAGTATCCTGCACATTTGTATTTTTACACATTGACCTAGCTCAAAAGACATGCCAATACTCTCTGCTTGGCACACCAACTCTAACAAATTATGTGGGTAAGTCACATGGCTTCCTGAATTGCACGAGCTTAAAACTGGCAGCCCTAAGTATCTTTGTTTAATACTCTAAGACTTCCTTTTTCAGGATGACATCACTGTAAGATGCTGTAACCTGAGCTATGTCTACACTAACACTTAACCTCAGTTACAGCAATTCAGTGCTCACCACCAGCCACAGCTGTGCCACAAAACAAGTTAACAGTTATGTTTTAGTACTTGTAATTAAACCTCACTCAATTACACTTGAACACAACTGCTATCCTTAATTTCAGTAAAAAGCTCATCTCATTCCACCCCCTGCCATGGTCAGGGACACCTCCCACTGTCCCAGGCTGCTCCCAGCCCCAGTGTCCAGCCTGGCCTTGGCACTGCCAGGGATCCAGGGGCAGCCCCAGCTGCTCTGGGCACCCTGTGCCAGGGCCTGCCCACCCTCCCAGCCAGCAATTCCTCCCCAATCTGCCATCCATTGCTGCCCTCTGCCACTGGGAAGCCATCCCCCTTGTCCTGTCACTCATCCCCTTGTCCAAAATCCCTCTCTAGTAGCCCATTTAAGAAGGGGCTCTAAGGTATCCCTGGAGAGAGATTATTCCAGTAGGAAGTGGCAGTAAAAGAAAACTAAGCTATCAGAGAAACAAAAGCATTACCTTGCGCTCATGTTTATCCTGCATTCTACTCTACACATAAAATACAACAACACCATGAATCAAATAGGAGAAAACAGACAAAAATCTGCGTTTTGACTATAATATGGAAATTACATTGAAAAGGTTATTTAAAGAAGGAATAACAATATGTAACAAGGTAATATTACCAACATTGCCACACTAATTGCTAAATTCAAGTTTAGACATTAAGTATCAGGGAGATTTACAGTAACGCTTCATGTGAATTTTTATTTCCCATTGTATGTCCATGCAGCATCTAAAGGTGTTTTGCAGCCTAGAGTTTGAACACATCATTTTACAGAATTAGGGCCAGCATCCTTCTATAACCACATCCTTTGGTCTTTTACAGAGAACAACTTTTAAGTTCCACCATAATTAGAATACAATATAATCCTCAAAATTCAGAGTAAGGGCAGTTTGATCCTTCCTGCTACACCTTTTCAATGAACACACCTGAAGTATTCACAGCATCAGATATCACAAAGAGCACAAGATTATTAAACTAATCTTGGCCAACACTCCCCAAAATCTCATCTGTTTCTTGCCATACTTCCAGAAAAGATTTCTTTGGCTTTGATCTAAAGATCTTTTTAAATTGAAATTCCAACAAGAGAAAAGTAGAGGGGCGGTCTGCTTCATCCTCAATAATCCTGTCATGAGAAAAAGGAGTCAGTTTATCAACAAACTATTTACCAGCATGTTATTCCTGTAATCTCAGCAACAAAAATGGCACTTTAGTGAACTTTGAAGCACTGTCTCAAATATCTACACATACTTTTGAAAGCTGAAGACATTGATCTATAGTTTTCATGCATTTAGAGAACTAATTTACCTCTAACTGAATGTATCCAAACTGAGAAGCACAACATGGTTTAATATATTAAACTATGATTAAGAAGTGTCCATCACCAGCTTGAAGAGTGAATTATCCCAGCTCTGCTATAAACTATCAGACAGTGCCAAGCTTTGTTTCTGGGAAAACAGGCTTCACCTCTGTCTGGATTGCAATGTTGTTTTAGGATCTACTATGCCAACCCAACTGCCTACTGCTTTCCTCTTCACTACCTCGCTCATAGCTTAGCAGATGTTGGGAACTCTCCCAGAACAGCTCCCAGTAAAACTTTCCCTGCTCCCCAGTTTAATTGCAGAAATCACCCGTGTCCTATGGCTTTAACCTGAGAAAGAACAAAGGAGTACCTGTTTTGCTCTCCTCTGAAGTAACCTATTTTTGAGAAACGTATTAGAGCTTGAAAACAATCTATTCTAGAAGTCACATCAGCTTGACAACTCTGCTCTATTAGTGATCAAAAGCATTCCTAAAACTAGGTTACTCCATGCAGCTATGTGATCACTTTCCTGACAAATATCCCCAAGACATTCAAGAAAACATGCTAACTGGTAGAAGAGGGTTTTTTTTTTTTTTGCAATAAAAACTGTGCCCTTTATACCTAAATTTACTTCTTACTCAGTTACACAAAGAAAAAGGCATTAAAAAGCACATAATTCTAAAAGATTTGTTTGTTTTCAAACAGCAGTTCCCAGCCAGTTTCCCCATCCCTGGACAGGGCATTTCTCTGACCAGTGTACTCCTGCTGTTAACTCTTGTGTAGACACTGTGACCAGCACCTGTAAGCTCCCTATTTGGAGGCTCAGAGTAACTAATAAAGAGAGACAACCTTCAGAAAACAATTTTAACATGTGCCATAAGCCATGCCTAGGCCTCTTGTCTTATTCACAGTGCTAACTCACTGCAGGGAATGAGGAGAGGGCTGCAGGGCAAGCAACCAAAGGAATAACATTAATATAATAGAGAAACACAGCTTCTTTAAAGGATTTTGGTCATGTCAAATGGCCTTGTTTTCATGCGTTTAATAAATTTTCATCAGATTCTGCAGTTTTAGGTACTGAGGCATTGCAGAACACATCAGAAATACAGAAAAAGTAACACATTCTGAATTTATTTCCTGGATACTTTAAGCAAGTCTAAGAGAAGAAGTCGTGTCAATAGCATTATTCACTTCAGCATCAAGAGCAGTCTTTCAGCCTCAGAAGTCACATGGATATTTAGTTCACAAAAAACCCCTAACCAAACAACAACCAAACCCAAAAACATCACAGCCTTCAGATGCAATCAATGTATGCTACAGTATTTTTACCTCCTTTAGGAAGGAATATCAGAAAGGTTCTCTGAATGCAATGCTTAAATAACACCACCTTATTTCCTCAGAAGAATCAGGATATGATCAATTCCATGACAGCAGTTAAAAAATTTACAGGCCTTCACTATTGCACGAAGTGAAAGCCATACAAGCATGGCTTTAAAATATGCAGAATATTGCTACTTCGTCCTAAAAATCTCAAAGAAACAGCAATGTTAATGAAGTTATCAGCAATTCCAACCAATCATTTCATTCCCAACACACCTTCACAATCTTCCACATTCTCAAATCCATGGAACCCACTGTAGGGCTTTCTTTGATTCTGTTGACTCAGAATTCAACACTTACTGGAAGAAGCCAAGTGCTCTAGAAATCTAACTATGGACTCTAAATTCCATAGATCATCTACATTCTTACTCTCACTCCTTAAGTCAAAATTGGGAAGCTGCAGAAAAACAAAAATAAGCTTCTAAAAACCATGGCACAGAGATGCTCCCCTCATGTTAAACGAGAGGGACAGAGAGCACACGTAACATCTGACAATACTAAAACTTTAATGGCAAAGCAGGCTGAAAAGCAAGAGCTTTTCAGGAGTATTAGCCCTCACCCTGCTCTGGAAGCAACTGCTGTGTTTCACCTGAGTCTCTAAGGCACCTGCAGGGTATCAGCACCCCAACAGAAAATCTCTGGGCTGCTATTTCAGAAAGCTGGTTTTTAACCTTACTTGAGCCAAAAATCTGCCAGATTGCTTTCCATTAACATTCAGCATCATTCTGCTTTTGTGAGGAATTTAATATAAAGAAGCAGTAAAATCTACCTTCTCTGCAGGAACTAAGACCTCCAATTAAAGCTGAGATTCAAATGTTAACCACAGTTTCACACACAGTATCAAAAAACCTGTATGTAATAACTGTAATATAACTACTGCTACTAATATCAACAAAAAATCGTCCAAATTCAATGCTTACCTTCCCCTAGCTTTTTAAAAATTTATTTCCAATTTTGAAAATATAGGAACTACAACAGTCCGGGTCAATATTATCCCAAACCTGACCCAACCAAACTGTTTTTATTAGTTGTACATTATAAGGCATTTTACAAAAGCAACTGGCTTTGATCTCATTTAAAAGAAGCAAATATAAGGCATGAAGTATATCTGTACTCCTTTTAAGGCAGAAAAACTACTCAGCTGATCACACCAAAATACTGGGATGCTGAAACTCGCTGTGTTTCCATACCTTGGATTCCAATTCTCTGCACTGTTACCACTGAAACAACTTTTTAAATAACAAAGGTAAGACATAATTTCAATATGCCAGCTAAACATTCACTACCTGGTATGGTTTGGTTTGTTAAATGCTTGGAATTTAGCCATCACTAGTTTCAAAGCATTTATTGACTGGGTTTTGAGGAACCAGGTCTAGTGGAAGATGCCCCTGAACATGGCCATGGCAGGGGAGTTGGAGCTAGATGATCTTTAAGGTTTCTTTTAAGATTTAAAAAAATAATCCAGGCTAGGAAAGAATAAACTGCTCCATTAGAAGAAGGATACTCCCACTGTTTCTCCCCTGATTGCACCTTGTGCCCATGTCAGAAGTGCATGAGACTGCATGAAGACAGGTTCTAAAATGCCACCAAATTAATTATGTATTTTAGAAAAGTGAACTCACGTGCCAACATTTAGTTTCAGAATACAGGGATTATGTGATTAGAATCCCACTGGCTTGCTGGGAGGATTCAGCAAGATAACTACAAATTACTTAGAGGGCTAGTGTCAAAAGGACTTCTGTACTTATTTAGCCTCTGCTCTAGATTACTGACCCACTTATGAAGAGCTAAGCAGTCCTGCTGTGCAATGCCAACACCCACTCCATCTGTTTGCTTCTGCTTTCTCAGAACCTCCATTAGTCCCGTAAGAAGTTGTGTTAATTACCACATGAGCAGCTTTTGTGTAGTACACACAGGATCAGCCTCCCTTAGCGTGCAGTCACCTTGACAAAAAGCACAGGAGCAGAATAAACCTGATTCAGTACGATTATCAATGACACACAGTTAGAAATGCAGATTTCTGAGTAGGTGATTTAATACAACTTTTGTTCAAGCTGCTTCTCGGTTTTGTGAAACGTCTGTAGGAGTTTACATGCTTTAGGCTTCAATGATGAAAAAGTATACTAGAGTTAGACACTGTATCAAACTCTCTGGAAATCTCCAAGGGGACCAGAGATTCATGAAACTGTAACTAAAACTTTTCTTGAGGGAATAACAGTGGCAAACACAAGCATTCCACAATAGTTGTCAATATCTCTATCAAATTAAACAGCATTAGTAAGTAAAACTAAATCTAGCTAAAAAAACCAACACACACACACCACCACCCCCCCAAGTAGAACAACATTTGGAAAGCCAGCCCAGCTGTCACATCAGAACTGCATCTCAGCAGCTTGGCACCACAAACTTCCTGCTGACTGGTAAGAAAAAAGTTTCAAATTCAGCATTTTATTATTTATCCCTGCTGATCTGCAGATCTTTAAGACATTCATTAAGTGGGTCTCAAGCAGTGGTTTCATTAACTTACTAAATCCAAGAACAGAATCTCCAAGAAGTCATTACAGTACTGAGTTGACATTTGTTATTTCTTGGGAACCCAGACTACTGCTGTCAAAGTGAAATACTATCAACAATACAAAACCCAGCTATGAAATTCAAAAATTCTGTATGGCACTGCTGGCAACCCTGATATCACCGTGTCCCTTAATGCCAAAACCACCAAAATTAAACCCTGTATAACAGCCAGCATCACTTGAAGAACTCTTCCAGCTTACTCCTAAGGTACTCAAGAGGAGTAAAATCCAGGTCCAGCTCTTTATACAGCTGAGTGGAGGACAGAGAGCAGCAAGAACCGGTGGTCACAGAACATTTGTATTCCATTTTAAATCATTATTTATTATGTTTACTTTAGCACAAAAGGGGATGCAAGCATACTCTAGTCTACTATGAGTAGACTAGAGTCTACTCAAAAATAATGATGTATTACTGTTTGTACCTTCTACCAAAATTCAGTGTAGGTACCTATTTTCCTGAAGTAGAAATATTTACTGCTGCAGTACCCCTGCAGGATAAAATCCAAGAGCTCTAGAACCTTGATACACATTTTATATCAAATGTGTTTAAATTCTGTCATATGAAACCCCTTCCAATTAAGCACTTCATCTTAGTCTCAGTAAAGACTTGCTAAATACATAAGAGTCATCTCAAGAAATACAAAAACTTACAGGTTTCAATCTTAGTCTGCTGATAATACACTAAGACAAGAAAGCACTAATGTTTTTTAACTGATGGTTTCCATCTGGCAAAAGGAAGAAAGCTGAAGGGAAAGCCAGAAATTTTGGGGTATATTCTAGGGAAGAAAATACAAGCAGAGGGCAGCATTAGAAACAAAAGGTGAACAGAAAAGAGAAAAAAAAAATTAAAATAGTCATTCATTCAGGGCATACTCATGATTTTCCCAGACAGCTGTGTCAAATCTAGAACAGAATGCTGAAACCATTATCAGATAACAGCTACAATACACTTGATACAGGAATCATTAGTGACACCAGTCAAATCTAGTTTGCGCTATGATTAATACAAAGTTTAAAAGTAGCTGGGATGAATGTGCTAACACAGAAATGAAGTTATAAACCAGATGTGGTTCCTCTCCCCTACAAATAATTTTAGTGTTGAGTGATTTAAGTGCCCAGAAAAGTGAGATCTTCTGGTTTTTTCAGGGAAAAACACAACTCTGAAGTGATTCCATACTTCTGTCACACACAATGAGTTTGTCTGGGCACCCCAGTGGGATTTCAGTGCAACATGAATCAAGAGCAGACTGCATTACACTTACAAACATAACCCTTGCTCTCGCACAGCAGTTGCTATGAATTAAGCTGGGAAAGTCAAAGGGGTAGAATGCAAGTTGTTCATCTAAATATTTATACATATGAGGAGCAGAAGAGCAATTCTAGAAACACCCCAAGTTATTAAACAAAAAGTGTTTTCATTAAACAATCATTTTCATTAAACAATAACATCATTTACAGTAAATAAACTGGTCAGACAACCTGCCTCCAAAAATAAAATTTCCCTTCAAAAGGGAGAATGGAGGCAGCTTGTAAAATTTCGACTAGCAGATATAATTGAACATAATTAAATTACTGAAGTGTTGACCAAGGAAAAACTAGTCTTTAAGTATTTTTTAAAGTGTTGACTCAAGTATGCCCCCCTCCCCAAGAATAGACAGGGTTATTAAATAAAATCACAAGGCAATGCTAGTAACTAAGAGCAGTGTTAAACATCATCAGCATACACACAAACAGGATCCTACATACCAATGAAAACTGAAATGTAACAAAATTGTGACTTCACAAAGCATGTGATTCAGTTATAAGCACAGACTATATAAATCTAATACAGGTTTTAAATAATTTTAAAGAATCCAAAGCATGCAACTGTCATTTGTTCACAGAAGGTCTGAGCATCCATTTAGTAATTTCCTAAGTGGCTGTAACAATTTCAAATACAACAGCACTTACCTTGGAATTGTCACACATTTTGTATTGCAATTCTGAGTGGTAATTGCCTTCTCAAGCTCATCCAGCTGTCCTGTTTTCTTTAGCTTCTTGACCAAGCTTTTCACTGCTTTTTCACACCACTTTTCCTCCTGACCATTCTGCTCACCACCACCAGCCCCTGCAGTGCCACCAGCAGATTTTTTCCACCCCAGAAGTCTCTTCACAACTGGTGGAGTGAATGGCAATATGGATGACATGACTTTCACCAGACAGGACACTCGGCAAGCAACGAATTGGAGATTCCCGTCTGATCCCTAAAAACACAAACCAAAACAAGAGACACGTTAGCACTGAGGTTTCACAAGGAACAAATAACCTATCTCCCTTAGGACCTTTCACTGCCAAATTCCACAGGACCCAAAAAAACGGACAGATAAACAGCTCAAAAGTAGTCTGTGTCATGGTTAGGTACTTCATCAGGAAAGATCAAGTTGGCTATAGACTCTTCAACAGCTAATGCAGACCAAGATTACTGTTGGAATAGAAATTTAATTCTTTCTCAAGACTTTCCTGACTAGAGCAAACTTCAGCAAACTTGAGGTAACTTGAGTCAAGCTTTGCAGCTAGGCTAGCCAGTTTTAGTAATTTATTAATATTTTCCACAAGTAACTGACAAATTTCATACACATATATGCATGTTCTGCCCATGTCCAAATTAATTTAGCATGTGAAATTATGTTTGGAAGGTTATTTAGTCATAAGGCATGACAGAAATCTTCCAGAAGCCAGCCATTTCACAAACCTTTTCTCATTTTGTTTGTCATGTTTTAAATAACTACCAATTTTTGTTCCATAGGGAACACCAATTTCAAATTACCTCCAAGTCTGGTAACAAGCCTATTCCCCTCTAAAATTCAGTGGCTTACAGATAATGAATCTCCTCAACTGGCAGCCCTTAAAATCAAGTCTTTCAAAATTCATTAAAGGAACAGTTAAAATCTTAGTTTGTAGGCATCAGGGTACTAGAACTGTCTGCTTTCAATTTTGATAGCCTTTCACTCAGTATAACTACCTGATCAGGATATTAATATAAAATGAAATATTAAGAGGGATGCTGAAACTGGAGGTATATTTAGCATTCACTGCAATATGCACTTCATGTCATGTAAAAGAGAAATGATAGCCACTTAGGAAAAAACATCTTGCTTTTGTAGCTTCCATTAAGCCAATTTTAGGCATTAAAATAAAATACCTGAAATCAACAGGCAGACAGCTGGTAGAAATTGCTGGAGGACATTATTGGTCCTATGGATGGAAGCATAGCTTTGAAGTAAAAAATTATCCTATTTCCAGGCAACAAATGGGTATTCGAACTCCAGAAAGTTCCCATATTCCCAAGCTAGGTAAGTTAGTTCAGTCAGTTGAAAATACCTGGTTTTAGCTAAAAGCTAACACTACCTTCAGGCTACTTGATTTGAGCTTTGAAGGCAGCTTACGTGCCACTCCAACTTGTACAGGCACACTCCACACATCTATCCAAAATATACCAACTTCATCTTACTGAAGCCTCCCACCTGCACAACAGCATGATTCGAAATACTTCAGGCTACAGCATTCATGGCTAATTTATGCTTTGTCACATTTTGCAGTCTCAGTGAGGGCCAAGTCAACAAACACTAGATTATATTTTACAGGTAGCTTTAAGTCATAACTTTGCATCTTCCACAAAACAGAACATTCAGTAGGCATGACATTTCAGTTTCAAATAAATTACACCTCCATAAACCAGCTCCTCAGAGCACCCAAATATATAACTGAAGCAGGCAACGTAGTTTTCTGTGGTCAAGGACACAGAGGTTCCAACTAACAGGGACCAAGATCAACACATAGTTTTATGCAAGTCATTCAAAATACTTCATCCTAAATCACAGAATTAGTCCTAAATCACTCACAAAGCCACTGAGTGGTTTGGGAAGGCACTGTTAAAAAACATCTTGCTGCACCCTCTTCCATGGGCAGGGACACCTTCCACTATCCCAGATTGCTCCAAGCCCCATCCAACCTGCCTTGGACATTTTCAGGGATAGGGCAGCCTCAGCTTCTCTGGGAAACCTGTGCCAGGGCCTAACCACCTTCAGAGGCAAGAATTTCTTCCTTACACCCAGTCCAAATCAACCCTTTTATCAGTTTACAACTTCTATGTGTTTTTTTGTTAGTAGAGGCCCTGCTAAAAAGTCAAAGCATTTATTTTCATGCAAGACTGCAAAGAACTTTGATTCTCTTGATAGCATTAAATTATTATTGAATTGTCACCAGTATCTCCAACTGCAAGTTTTGCTGACTGCAAAAGCACTGCATTACAGGCCTGGCTACAGCAAACAAGAAAAATAAACTTAATAGACAACGTTTTTTAATGAAGCACTGACTAGGACACCCAGGGTACAGTTCTATAAGGAGTCAACACAACTTCCTGCCACATGAAACCCAGTTCTCCTTCCTTTCTTTCCTGTGGCACCACCACCTCAGCACCAGTGCTAATGCTCTTCCACAAAAATTCAGCCAGGTCAGAATAAAAACTGATCAATTTCGTGGGTTTTTTGCCAAGTTAGTTCTCTTTCTGCTCGCACATGGTACTGCAGCACTACAAGTGATGTCAGATGAGTTACAGGAGTGTGGAAAGAGAACTCTAGCCCCAGACTTCAACTGCAGGGCTAGTGTTGACCACACAGCTGGAAATGTGCTTTGATTTAAATCATTTATTTTGGTGACAAAGCCAAATTAAGCAGCCTGACATGCTCTGAACCAGTTGAGGGCCTGGCAGTGAGACACATTAGACCCCTAATGAGTACACAAAGTAGCTGCAGAGATGAAACAGGCAGGCTCGAGTGGCCTTCACTAGTTAAAGAAACACTCTGTTTCTAAAGGAGGGAGCAACAGTCACTGGGGGCTTTACAAGACTTCACTCTTTGAGCAAGGTCAGCACTGGGTGCTTCAGAGGCACACACAAGAAATTAAGAAAGACTGAACTAAAGGAGACAACCCTTTGGCTTTTAAGGCCTTGTTTCAAAGAGTAGCAATTGATGGTATAGAATCTGAACGTTAAATTCAGTGCTCACAAATGTAGGCAATCAAGTACCACCATCATTGCTGATCCATACACCAATTCTTACCCTTATCTGAGTATTTCCTGCTCTTTAGCTTCAAATTTGACACCTTTCAGTGCCACAGAATACTCCTTTGACTGTCAGCCTTATAAAACACAGACTTCAGAAAGGTCTCATTTACCACCAAGGTGGCAAATAGCCTCTTTCAGAGTCTATTCTTCCAGGCCCTCCAAACCCTCCATGCTTTTATCCAATTTTTCAGCTTTATAATACTCCCTGTGATGAGGTGCTCAATTTTGCAGTATTCTCGTCCTTAAGAATGATATATAATTTTCTGCATTCTCTGGTGTTTTTTGGGTTTTTTAAACAAAGATTTGCCTTTCTGCTTCAAATGCACATTCAGTGACTTAAGTCTTGAAGCATGAAAGTATTTAGAAATTCCATACATTTCAATTTTTCTCTACACTTGAACTCTCGTATTATTTTGACATACTCAGAGGAAAATAAGTTTAAAAAAATCTCTTTTCACATTTCCAAAAGACTGGAGGCTCAGACCTAACTAATCATAAATTTCAAGATACTATACTTAATTTTATACAGTTGCCTTGAAGACGTGTTCATCCAGCTTCTGCAGAAGATGTCAGAAAGCATAAACTGATCTGCTACCTCCATGA
Organism: Petroica traversi; assembly: GCA_025920805.1. Taxonomy (NCBI): domain Eukaryota; kingdom Metazoa; phylum Chordata; class Aves; order Passeriformes; family Petroicidae; genus Petroica; species Petroica traversi. The sequence continues at coordinate 668,128 of JAHLSL010013815.1, read as the reverse complement.
AAATTAGCTGCAAAAAACTCCAAAACACCAAGAGAAACATTTAAAGAGCCCTTTCTATCAATGATTTTTGCAGCTTAGCAGCTATTTAACAGAAACACAACATATACCACAGCTGCAGACTAGGAGTCTGGGAGGCTTAAACTAGCTTCTTCCTTCTAGCTATTGTTTTGCCACGTCAGGGATTTGCCAGGAGTTATCAATAAGAATTTCACTAAGTTATTCCAGTAGTGGCCCTGTCTCTTTCAAAGGGTGAGCAGAGAGAATGTGACACAAGTAGGACAGGACTTCATTCAGCCTAATACTTCAGCCGATTGTGATGAGTACTCACATGAGAGTATTTCAACCAGCTTAATTTATGAAAAAAAGGCACACTGCTCCAAGCCTAGAAAAGATAGTGCAAACTGCAAGGCATGATTGGGCTGAGTTATGAGCAATTAGGATAAATGGAGATTTTGCAATGACAAAGCAGCAATGGTGCATCCAGCCTAGTGCTCCTATGGCTCCTGAGGTGGCAAAAGGACATGCTACTCAAGGAAAGCATGTGAACATGGCCATTTTCTGTAGTCTGCTCTCCTCATATTCCTACAACAATTTAAACTGTTACAACACAAAATTAAAGGCTACATTGCTACTTATTCCCATCAGCAGCAATTTATGGACTTGCTGTCCACAAATCCATCTAACCCTCTTTTGAACAGGCCTTCACCACCTCTTGTGGCAGGCCACATTAGTATTTAACTATCCACTGCTAAAAGAACTGGTTTTAGTAATTTAATTTATTCCCTACCTAGTTTTAGAAAATCACTCCTGTTGCACCACTGCAAACTCTGCTGAAGAACTATTTGTATTCATCTTGTCTGCAAGCTTCACAATTCTGTACACTTGAATCCTCAAATAAGAGTGGTCTCAGCCTCTTGTCACCAAGAAACTATCTGAACACAGCTCAGGAGAGTTTGGGATGCTCCTCTGGACAGATGCCAAGCCTGAAAGCTTTACTTCTTCAATTACATTACAAGTACTTGAAGACACTGCAAAAAGACTAATCTACGGATCACAGGTAAAAATTGTATCAGCCTAAGGTTATTTTTGTACTTATCCCTTTGGTAATTGTATCCTAAAGCCCCTAACACTACAATTTAAATAAAAAGCACTAAGACAGACATTTACACTTCATGAGGAACTGGAGACAGAAGGCAGGGTGCACGTCTGCTGCCAAATACCTGCCAGGAGCTCAAATACAAATAAAGAGCCCCAAACTTGCATTGAGTTCTAGCCCTACCCACCCAGATAGTATCAGAAATACCTCATATGAAACAATGAGTTTAGGAGTCATTGTTAAAGCTCATTTTTGACCAGCAAATCCCTTTCTATTCACCACTCATAACTTTTACCTTCAAATGGATACAGTAATAGAAGAAGCTTTGATCTTCTAAAGAACACTAATTGCATATACTGTCACTGCTGACACTTGCCTCTTGCTAAATACATTCCTCTAGATTTTTGCCTGGTACACATTCTTCAACCACTAAAAAAAAAAAAATATTCTTCCCCCAAATGCACACAGAAAACAATCCTTACCAATGCTGCAAGAAACATTTCCACATTGCTAAAATGGCCTCAGACTAAATACATGCTGAATATGTAACATCCTCTCCTACTTTAAGCGTTTTTTTGTGATTCCCTTGTAGTTTACAGCCAACCTCCCCAAAAAACTGAGTACTCACAGCCTTTGCTTTTAAAATGATGTCAGATGTGCTTCATCACCCCTTACTCTTTGCACCATCTCCTCTTTGCTCTCTTCTACTTAGGCCCAATGGAATGACCCAAATCTGATCTTTTTTTTTTCTTCCTGTGTACTAATTCAAATATCCACTACAACACACTAAGATTCAGGAACTCTGTGAGTAACTATAGGGAGATTTTCAAGATCCCTTTCCAAGCCCAACTGTAGTTAAACTAGTGGTAGGTACCAAGTCAGCAGTGTGTTCCACACCAGAAAACTTCCATTTCATCCCTTTCCATCCCAAGTCCATCTCTGGACTGTACCTTCAAACTGCAGCTTTGGATACTCAGGGAGTACTCACTGTTACCCAGAAAGGTACAAAAGTTCCTTTAGGTTGCTGGAACACACAGAGCATGTGCTGTTACTCCCAGCAGATTAAGACTGGAAAAGCTACAAATTGCCTAACTTTGGTGGTATTTGTTTCATCTCTGCCCCCGCAGCATATCTCTGCTCCCTGATGCACACATGTTTCTATAGTTGGTCAAACAGTGTCATAGTTGGCAACTTCTAAAGTCAAAGTTTGAGTCATGTCTGCTATTATTCCATTCTACTGTGGTTCTCTGGAACAAGTATTAAACATTAAGCCCATGATCCCAGCAATAACTAGGCATAAAAGATGAAGAAAACCTTAAGGGCAGCATGTTAGCAGACTGAAATCTTCAAGGGAAATTTTCCTTTCCTGAGTGTCTGGAACATACTATAAACACACTGGTGCTACCAAAAATATCAAGTGATTTCTGGCTAATTTATTCTAAAGCCTTATGCAACATATTTCATATCAGTCTGCTTATTCATCTTAAACTTGAAATAAAGAAATCTGATCTCTCCTGGTTTTACTAGAAGTATTCTGTCTTAGAAGAATTTCATTTGCAAGAGCTCTTCTGGAATAAAGAGGACAGAAGTTAAGCTCCCGAGGAAAGAAGATCGAGGAAAATAATTTAGGGTATTTGAGAGAAAGTCTACAAGCTCATTTCCTCCCTATTTTAGTCCCATTTTTGAGATTTTTCTAAAGGCAATGTTTTTTTCATTAATCCTGGAATCTGGACAAGATTCTTTATCAATTTCACCAAGTGCAAAACATGCACCTGAATTCAATATGAACTTCAAACTAAAATCAAAGTCAATCTTTTCTACTTCAGATAGAACACACTAGCTTAAATCACCCAGTTGAAAGGACAAGAGAAGTTTGTTGCACCCACCACTCCTCCAAAAACTGCCTTTCAAGATCCCAGAAGGGCTAATTTCCTACAAATGAACAACTGACACCTGGTTTTGTGATACCTTTCTGAAGAACTGTCACAAAAAAAAAACAATATGGTGCTCATTCTTATGTACTCATAGTCAGGTCAGAGTAGGGCAGTATTCCTTTAGAGGGGCTTGGGCATTAGGGTTTGTTTTGTTTTTTCTTTGAAAGAAGGGGTGTTCAGCCCTACTGAGTAATGCCCTCAGACCCCAATTCAGGTTTGCAGCAAATTAGTCCAGTGTGGGAGGGCTCTGGAGAGTTCCCATCCCAAGGAGCTCTGGCCAGCTCAGCTCAGAGACCAAAGCTCTGAGTTGACCAAGGTCCTGGTTCTGTTTTGACACAGGCTGATGAAGCTCAAGTCATGATGTTTGTGACCTTGAAGGGCAGTAGGATCAAAGATACTTCCTCCTCTGGGCCAGCCTTAGAGTGAGAAATTGAAACATGACTACACAGAGACTGAATTTACACATTCATTTTTAAGTTCACCGTGCTCTAGTATTGCAATGCATCTTGAAACTCTGCATAACTGTAGTCTTTGAAAACACAGCTAGTCACCTACTGTGACTGTATATCTCACTCGCTCCATTAAGTTTGTTGATTAATCAAATGAAAAAACTCAAATTTCTCATAATCAGAACTAAACAAGTGTGATCATGATCTTAAAAAAGCTTTGGAAGCTGGATTTTTCTTCAATTACTAACAGCTATCTCAAATTGTAGCCAAATGCAGTAATGAAAAGGTGTACTGCTATAAAAAATTATCACTCCATCTAACACATGCTCTCCTGACATACTAATATTGCCTGCAACAGGAGACAGGAGAAGGAAGAGTTGGTAATTTTACTATCTTTGATTAAACTACTGGAGGACCCAATGCATTTCAGCAACTCTCCTAGAATTCCAGGAGAAGAAAACAACCACAACTGTAGCTGGCCAATCCACCTGTCTCTACAAAGATGCAAAATTCTTCCATTTATTTAGTATTATGAACAACATCAGAGTACTGCTTCTTAAAACTCAAAGGACATTAACAGCCCAAGAAAAGCTGTGACTAAGCACTCCAAATCACAATAGTTTAAGCCCTTCTCACCTCATTAATTTTTACTAAAATTTTCCATGTGCAATAGGCAAGTGTGAGCTTCATTATTCTAGAAAATAAACATTCCTGGGCTAAATTTGACAGGAATATTCATAGAGCTGCTATCAGTTACCTAGGTACCTGTTTCAGTTCATAGCTTAGCTGCTCCTCCACTTTGTTAAAGCCCAAACAATTGCATTTAACAATTAGTTAATGCGAGTTCACTTTCAATAGAGGCCTAGTGTTCCTCAGACAAGCCAACCCCCCACCTCCTTGATAAGCAGGGTTCCATTATGTTATGTATCTGATGTTAATCTCTTATTGCTCCGGGGTTTTAAAGCAAGCTCAAGCCCCAACTAAACTGATGGGAGACTCAGGAGCTGCTCTCTTTCAGCCTCTGCTTGGTCTTACTTCACACTGTGGCTGTCAAACACATTATCAGAGCAAATAGTCATCTGGAATGAAGGCTTGCTGTTTGCAATGGAGTTTCTGTCACTGGAAGTGGAGAGGAATGTTTAGGAAGGTTTTCTGCAGTAGCCAATTTCTTCTAGCCCAGAGAGTATTGAGCACAGGGCTGCCTGTACTCTCCATTCTATTACAAAAACCTAATCCCATCGCATGACCTGCAGCAATTCAGTTTAACAAATCAACAATTACAAATATTTTGGCAAAGTAAGCTTAGGTATTGTTTGCCTCTCGGCACAGTTCACAACCAGTTTATGGCTTTATGATAAAAGTCATTAAATCCAATCTGAAAAGCAGAATTTACAGCTCACTTAGCAAGGCAGGCCCATAAATGGATGCTTTCAATTACAGGGCATTTACATGCACAACCATTAAGGCAGCATTGAATACATTTGAAAACTCTGGAATACTTTTTATAATAATTAAAACTTTGCGTACTGTTCTTTATACAAACAAAACTTAGGAATTCGCTTCAGTCTCAAGCAGAGATCAGATTCATTGTCACCCAGAACATACTACAAAGCCTGTTCTCCCAGTACTTTTGTGGGAAAGGGATTAGAGAGATGGAAACAAGGTTTGTTTTTTAAAGTTGCTCTCAGTAGCAGGGAGGTTCTTTTGAGCTCCAATAAATTCAATTATATCAACTGGTGCTCAAGACTTCTGAAAGATCAAGTGGAACAGGAAGATGGAGGAGGACCCAGGGAGAGCCTTTCCTTTGGAGATTTGCTGTGCAATTCCAGCGTATTTGATTTTGCTGGTGAATCTAGCTGCTGGGTGGAAGGAAACAAGACAACAGTTCAGAGAACAATTCTTTACCCCTCATTTTTTTCAATTGTGCTGTTTCTTTTACCATGAAGCGGAACCTCAGGAAAGCTGATGAATTTTTCTCCAAGATTCTATCACACACATCCAGCCTCTCCAATAAAGAAAACTGGATATTCAAACACACACTTGGTGACCGACGGTGATCTGACCCACACAACTGCAGAACAATCAGCTGCAAGGTTGCTCTTTCCAACACCCCAAAAAGCTGTTCAGTGTATGCTCAGGCTCATCTTTAAGTGGAAACCACCTTAAACAAGGCCCTCCCCTTCCTGTTCTTGAAGGCATTTGTAACTAATGTTATCTTTCATCACAATAGTGCTAAGCAAAGGGGGGAAGGGACTTCACAAACACCTCCTTCACTCACATTCTCATCCCCCTCGAATTCACTGGGGCTTGTAAACCTTAGAAGTTTGAAAGCTGCGCCTCAGAACGAGCACACCAACACCCAGCTCACGCACCACCACCTCGAGAAAGCCTGAGAAAACCTAAACAATCAACCTCGCTCTGCTGGCCTCTCACCTCAACCAAGAGGTGAAGGTGTTTCTTTCCTAGCCTGGAGAACAGAGCAAGGACTAATCAGTCCCTCACTGCAGAGTCCAGCCCCCAACAGAAATAATGCCATGAATCAGTTTGAAAGTACAGCTCTCCAGGCTAAGACAGAACACTTGAGAAAAGACAACCCTGCTGTTACCTGTGGTCTCCTAACAAGCTGTTATTATAAACCTCTTGCTGCTGATGGAATCTAACTGTTTTATACCCGAGGACTGCAACAGCACAAGCTCCACGCACAATCTACACAGTATTTTTGTAAACCCAGTAAACAAACTTTTTCCCAGTGCTATCCTGCTCGCAAGCATTTGAAAAGAGCACAACACACTCCAGGGTTTTTTTCAGTCAGAAACCGTGATGGACAAGCAAAGAGACACAAGACCAGCCTGCAGCCTGAATCCCAGCTGTTCAACAGCTCTCCACAATCATCACAAGAGCTCTTCACTCATTCACACACTTTTTTCTGTCCTTTTATTTCCCCAGAGTGAAGACTAAAGACCACGCTGTATTGCACTTCTCTTCCCCTCCACTCTCCGAAAAAAAACAAAAAAAACCAACCCTACAAACAGGAACGCCACAACTCTGCAGCAGCAACACCAACCACTTGCCCTTATCACGACACAGCTTCCCCCGTGCACTTATCGAGACAGGTGAGACACTCTCCAGGTTGTGTTTGTTTACAAACAACACCCAGGGATGGGACAGCCACAGCACCTCTGGGCAACCTCTGTCAGTGCCTCACTACCCTCACAGGGAGGAATTTCTCCCCAGTATCCCACCTCCCCCCGCCCTCTGACAACACGCAGGCTGCTGCAGCATTAAAGGCGTGAATAAAACCAGCAATCTCAAGTTCTGTCTCACGCGGACTGTGTGTATTTTCCACCCGCGGCTCTGCAGGCAAGGAGAGGGGACAGACAAAAGGGTGAGGCCAAGCCTCGCAATGCCAAACACAAACTCCTAGCTCGGAACACGACTCCTCACCCCACACCACTCCTAACTTTCCCCTCCAAAACTCCAGGGAGTTTCGCACACCTAACCCCGACTGCACGCCCAGGAGGCACACGGGGGTGTCCTGAGCAGCGATAAGAGCTGGACGCGATGATCCCCGCGGCTCCCGTCCAGCTGGGGATATTCTGCGGACCTCTGCAAGGAAAACACACCGGGCACGGAGGGAGGGAGTGAGGGAGCGGGGGAGAGACGAAGGAGCAGCACAACTTCTTTATTCCCCGCTCCCCTCACCCACACACACACACACACGGGAGGCACAGCGCGGCCCTCCCTCGGCACACCGGGGGTTATGCCGGCGGCAGCGGGATAACCCAGCCCGGGTCCCACCACAACAAAAGGGGCGAGGGCGAAGGGAGGCGCCCCCGGCCCCGCCGGGACCAGGCCCGGACGATTCCCC